>JBCFXI010001959.1:10252-34325 GCA_038496175.1 Ampulex compressa | reverse complement strand
TATATGCTAATCATTTTGGCCATGCTATATATATATAGCATTGCTAATGGCATTCTACACAAAAATGTCAATTTCGTCGACTGATATTTGAACTCTATAAAACCAGACGGAGAATTAAAATTTAAAGTATGCGAATAAGTTGGTCGTAAAGATTAAAAATCACTGATTATTCTAAAGCAATTAATTCTATATGTATAACAGAATGAAATTTCAGAAAGAACCTACTCCAAGTAAACATAATTTTGAAATTAGCGTCACTCATGTTTCTAAAATTTACCATAATTGAAAGTGGTATAAATCTATCTCCAACTAAAAAACCTAGTTTGTTTTTAAGAATGATTATTCACATTATCATTGTTATATTTCCTTTTAAATGTATCTTAATATTATTTTATTTATTTATTTATTATCATACATTATTAATTATTATGCGATAGTACAATGAAATATGTTTATAATTTTATAAACTTACACAAGTTTATTAACTGATTTTGCTAGTATTTTTTAGTTAATTCAAGCAGAAATTCTTAAATTAAACTTTAAATCGATAATTTGCGAGCATTAATAAATGTTTGATACATATATATGGTCTCATATCTAGATGTAGTTTTTTAATGAAAGTGTGAAGAGTAGAACTTTTTTTCACAATATCCTCTTCACAATTACATTTTTATATAAAAACACACATAGTGATATGTGTAAAAAAATGTATTGATGTTTGGAAATCATCGATTTAAAATTTAATTTTCGTTTATATGAATGTTTATGAATTTTTTTTAATTTATCTGAATTTTATATAGATACGAATGAACAATATATATGTGGTCAGGATAAAATTTCGGCTACGATAATCGTTATTTATGTTGGAATTTGGCGGTAATCTGCATTTGTAACACGCGCGAAGTGAGTGTGGGTTCGAGGCGCCCCGTGCGACTCGTGATGTGTGGTGTGTGGACCGCAGAGAGTGTGTTGGCCATGGGATGTAAAAGACGATACGGTGTACGCATACGTAAAATATATTTGTTATTGTTTTTACTTCGAGCAGAGTGATTTCTTGAGTCCGCCCCACGCCATAAGTTAATTAATAACCCAATAATCTAACAATTTACAAAGCAAAACAACAATACACAGCAATGCTCAATGATAAGTAATACATCTAAAATTATAACTAATAACTTATTTTAAGGAGTCTTAACAGAAGAAAAACGTCTTTAGTCACATTTTTCCCAGTTCCGCGACTACCCAAAACAACTATTCGCCAAAGCAGTTTTCAAAGAACTGCCTACGCGACTCGCCCTTTCTTCGGTTAACTCGTTTTCTTCCTTCCTGCCTCTGTTCGTGGCTCACCTAATCTAAACAAAATTTGTCGTTTATCTGTCAACCTGCTCGCCCGCTCGAGCGCTTTGCTGTGCGCAATGGTGACTACGGGGCAATGACTGCCGAATCTAAACCGAGCTCGCTGTATCCGAATGTGCTTATTTTCTCAATCCTACATATGCGGTGAGTAACTAATATTTGGAAACTATAAGATTTTTACTTTGTTATATCATAACTCTGTTCCTAACAAAAGAAAAAAAAAGCATAATAAAGTATTATATTAACGTATATGTCTAGTAAACAATAATATAAGTTTTATTTACATAACTTATAATAGTTGTTAAATAACACGATTTAAATAAAATAGTGTTCGATTTTCACGTGATTTTAATATTTAGACATATTTAGAAACTATTTATTTTTAGGCTGACTTTTGTAATAATATGTGTTTTACTATCTTGTTGGGTAGTCATTCTGCTATATCACTTCTATTAAACGTTGTGGCATATTGCCAATGATTTTTTAAAAATATTTATTCCTTATATTGTCCCGTTCTTCTTTTAACCAATGTTTCAACACTTCTTTTAAAGATTTTGATGTTTTTCTGATGCATCGCTCTAGTTTATCCCACGCATTTTCAATAGGCTTGAGGTCTGGTGATTGAGGTGATAAAACTTTTAGACAATTGTACATCAAATATTTCTGCATGGTACGTGCCTTACGTTTTGGGTCATTGTCCCGTTAAACTTAAACGTGTTTAAAATGCCCATTTGTGTAGCACTTTTGTGTAAATTATTTTTTAATATGTTCAAATACACATATTTTTCTATAATATTATCAATAAAAACGCGCAGTCCAAATATAGATATACTGTCCTAGACGAATACACTACCACCTCCGTGCTTTACAATCGAACTTAGATTTAAATTTAAATTCTTCATTTCTGTTGCACCACACCATTCTCTATCCATTTGATAAAAAAATTTTAAAGTTACTTTTGTCTTTAAGAATGACATTGTTCAATATATTTCTTCCTTTAAAACAGATTCTTTAACAAAATTTAATCTTTTCTTTAGATTCTGTTAATTCACATTCGGTTTCTTCCTATCCATTCTTCCATTATAATCACTATTTTGTGAACAAACATTGCGTTCTAACTCGAAGTAACTCAGGATAAACACTTAAAAAATGTGCGACCCTTCCAGGTGTCTGAATATTTAAGTAACGCGAAAATCGGACAGTGTTTTATTTAAATCTCGTTATTTAACAACTATTGTAAGTTATGTAGATAAAACTTATACTATTGTTTGCTAGTTTAGTTAACGTAATACTTGATTACGTTTTTTGTTTCTTTTGTTAGGAACGAAGATATGATGTAATAAAGTGGAAAAACTCTTAATGTCCGAATATTAAAGTTACTCATTGTATATATACGTATATTGGAACCATTCCCTTTTTGATTGCCGTATTATCAAAAATGATTGATTATCCTGGTAAAGGACAGAAGAACTGCACCCATAAAATGGGGGAAAGTGTTATGAATAAGATTGTAATATAAATTTTTAGATGAGGATCGGACCAAATGGGTAATACACGTTTTAAATAGAAGAAAATAGAGATATTCGAATAGAAGTTGTTTTAATTGATAATTAAGGAAATTCATATTGCTAGATAAAATTTCGGCGATAAAACAGAATAATTCTGTTCAGAAATAAGTAATTGATTCAATGAAAACATAACGTAGCCTTTGAGTTAACTAAAAAAGATAAATGCATAAATAAACTTTATAATGTAAATGGACATATTAACACTATGCGTCCAGTGGCTCCACGTTGGTGTCATGCAAAAACTATCGGGTAACGATGTAAGTCAGTTCTACTGGCGCGACACGAAAAAATCTAGATTAGACGTGCGGACGGCATAGTGTTAATTTATTGAATACATACAGGGTACAAAGTGACTGCATTCCGCTTTCAAACGTAATGTAAATTCTGTCGCCTCACTCTCAACATTCTTTGTTTCCCACTATTGAAGCCCCTCCCTCCCCCTCTCTCTCCCGCTCCTTGTCACTATCCCCTGTTGCACAAGATTACCAAAATCCTTCCTTTTATAATCCGCTATTGTCCCACCATCCCTACCACTACCGTGCCCTCTTTTTCCACCACCCTTGTTAGTACCATATCCTTGGTACCCAGGTTTCATCGGTCCTCTCACACACCTTATACAGGGTGAGCCATCTGCTGGTTTGTTTTTAAATTATAGGATATGGCAACACTGGTGTGACCGATTTGCCTGAAATTTGAACAGCTGGTCAGTATGATATTCCGCGGCATGAAACAATCGTGTTTTCGCTTGGGGAGCGTTTCGAAATATTAGAAACTTTTTTTTGAAATCTGTGTTGTGTTGCCGAAACCGTGCGAATTTTGAAAAGAAATATGGGTCGTGAAAAAGCGCCAAGCGGAACCGCTGTAATGAAATTGGTGAAGAAAGTTCGTGAGACAGGCTTGCTATTGGATGACAGAAGTGATCTCCGAGCTCGAACAGTGCGCACTCCCGAGAATATTGAGGCTGTGGCCCGTAGTGTGAGACAGAATCCATCGACTTCAACTCGACGCCGATCGCAACAACTGGCCATTAGTCGCACCAGCTTGAGAAGAATACTGCACAAAGACCTCGAATTACATGCCTACATGGTGCAGATGACTCAGGAGTTGAAAGCAAATGACCATCCGCTTCGATATCAGTTTGCTGTGCGGGCCAAACACCAGCTCAATAATGACGTCAATTTTTTGTCGAAAAATCATCTTTTCAGACGAAGCGCATTTCCATCTCGGGGGCTATGTAACAAGCAGAACTACCGAATTTGGGATTCGAAACAGCGACACGTAATCGTAGAGAAGCCAATGAATCCACCAAGAGCGACAGTTTGGTGTAGATTTTGGAATGGTGGCATATTTGGACCATTTTTCTTTGAAAATGCTGCTGGAAACGACGTTACCGTCAATGGCGACCGTTACGGAGCCATGTTGACTAACTTTTTATGGCCTCAAATCGATGCTATGAATGTGGACGACTTTTGGTTTCAACAAGATGGTACCTAATGCCATACAAGCCGACTGACACTCGATCTCTTCTGCACTAAATTTGGCAACCGAATAACCAGCTCTTTTGGAGATGTCAATTGTCATGTGCGGATCTGCGATTTGACACCGTTAGACTTTTTCCTGTGAGGTGCCGTTAAGCATCGATGTTATGCGGATAATTCAGAGACAATTTCAGCTTTAAAACATAACATCGCTACTGTTGTTGGCGAGATAGGCGGCGAAATCATCGAAAAAGTGCTTGAAAACTGGACTCGCAGGATGGCTTACTGTAAGGCCAGCAGAGGGAGCCAAATGAACGAAATTGTTTTTCGTTCTTAAATCGGAAACTCCAACCGTCATGATAAAAAAAAATTTTGTTTTAAATATTGATATAGACTCATTTTATAGCGTTTTTAAAAACAAAAGTTTTAAATGACCCATTCTTTACCTCCTGTATTTCTCTTTCTCATAGTATTTCTTTTCTCCTATCCTCAATCCTAACCTGAACTGTGCCACTCTAATCCTCCGCTCTTCCTGTTGGCTCTCACTCAGGTATTTTGGCATTGTCCGCGTCCTTATTTCCATGCACCACCTCTTTCATCTGGACGTCTCTATCCTCTGGTACATTTCCTGCTGTTGCAACCACAGATTCCTTGCTTCCATTTTCTCTGTCATCTCTCTACCCTCTTTTCTTTCTCTTTTTATCCATTTGTATAACGCACTTCTTCCTTTGTTTTTTACATCTGGACTCCGTCTCCTCACCCTTTCTTTTCACCCTCTGCCAGTACCTTCTTGTTCTAGCACCCCTTCCCTCTTTTCTTTAGCTTCTTCTCAAACCCTATCGTCCTTCCGCTCATCCTCGTTCTCATTTTACATCTTCGTCTCTCTCACAATATAACCGGGGGTCTTTCCATCAAATATTAGCGATGGCCTCAAGTGTTTCTCCTGCACTTCTTCGAGCACTCGCCATTTTTTCCACACACATATCTGCTCTGCAAACCCCATGACGCTCTACACCAACCACTTAAGTAGCTTAGTTTTCCTACCTCAGTGCTTCCCAAATCTCCGCTTCTCGATTGTTAAACCTATTTCATTACATCCATCGCCTTCCTCGTGTTCTCCGTTGTCTGCATTTCTTGTTTCCCATTTTTTCTAATTTTGTACCACAGGTGTGTCACCTTTTTTACCACCTCTATTTTACTTTCCTTTCAGCACCATCTCATCTTTCTTACATCTGCTTTCTCCTTTCTTCAACCTAATGACTTTCGTTTACTTGACCTTCACTTCTAAATTTTTCTCTTCCACTTATCGTTCTAATCTCTTTGGTAATCATCTTATTTTCATCCTCCACCAACACCAGAATGATTAGATTGTCCGCGTATTTCAACACCCGCAACCTTTTTCCCTCTCCGGCTCAAATGCCGTCCATCCCTTCTCCTTTCAGCTCTCTCTCCAAATTTGCCAGCAGCATATCATACAATGTTGGGATTATGGGCAGCCCTCTTCACCTTCTCCGCCCTCCCCTAATCCATATAAAATTTCTTCCCGCATAATTCCACCACTCCCATCACACACTTCGTCTCCCTATAGATTTCCAATACCCTCTCTCTCAATCTTCGACTTATTTTTTTCCTTCTAAAACTTCTTTTTCAATACAGTTCAATACAGTACTTTTCATCGAGTTCCATGTCCAGGAAGTAGTTAAAGGTGTAAATATTATAAAGTACTTCCCTACCCTTTCTAAATCCCCCGTATCATTTTGGGATTATCCCTTTTTACTTTACCTTGTCCTTTGTCCTTTACCGCATATATTTTATATGCAGATGACATCAGCATAATCCTTCTATGCTTTTCTATTCTCTTCGCCCCTTTTTTCTTTGCAATCGGCACTACGACCCACTGCCTCCAACTCTCCGAGAACCCCTTTCCTTTTCACACCCTTGCGCACGCCATCCGCAAAGCTTTCTTCAGTTTTGTTTCCCCCCTTCACCTCTACATCTTGTACTCTCTCTTGTCCCATTTCTTCCCTGTTCCTTTTCTATTATGGCTTTTTCCTTTTTTCTTCTCCTTCCCGTATCTTCCTTTCAGACTTCTCTAATACATTCTTAAAATGCCCGTCCCATTTCTCTGCACTCGTCTCCCCATCTATTTTCATCCTTCTTTTTCCCTCTTTACTAATCACTTTCCTTACCTATTTTTGCGCCCTTACCCCTTGTCCCTCTCAGTAGCGCTTGTCTCCTCTTCCTTTCTCTCATAGATCGCTTTGTATTCTCTTAGAAGTCTCTCAACTTCTCCTTTTTTACTTGTACAATCTCCGTTACACCACCGTTTATGTACTTTCTGCTGTACCTGCTTCTGCTCATTTTAATCGCCAAGTTAATTTTCTCCATTAGCCTTTCCAGCTCTTCTTTCAATTCTCTATGTTTTATCTTCACTTCATCCGTCTTCACCCTAAATTCTTCGGATGCCTCTTCCAATCAGTTCTACCTCTCCACTCAAATTTTCTTTTCTCCTCTATTTCCACTTTCACTCATTTTTATCTTTCCGAACATACTGTCACCGAATAGCGATCTGTATCTACATTTCCCCTTTTTTCATTCTGAACTCATCTCCTAACAAGAAATCAATTGTGGATTCACTCTTTACTCTCGCGAATGTCATTTTCTCCATCTCATCTGCCTTCATCGGCCCGTTCATAATGTCTCTAATTACGTTACTATTTGTTCATCTACTGTGGTCATTCTTTGGTACTCGGCTTTTCTGCCAGTTTCCGACCGTCTCATCTTTCCAGCACGATCATCTACTCTGTTCTCGCCTTAAAATTGTTAATCATTCTCACGAACTATCGTTTTTCCGATTTTTTCATATTATTTTAAAGTAAAGAAATTTGCGATTTCAAGTCAAGCGTATCTATGTGACACTCCCTTGGAATGAGCAAATCGACTAATGATTTTGGGCGAAATTTATAGGTTGAAGAAGGGTGTCAACCAAACCTTCTTTCACAATAAAGATTTTTATTAATTCCTCTAACTCAAAATAAAAGGTTTAAATTCGAGTTCCTGTCTACCGCGCACTTTTCGCCTAAGACGTCTACTCATCAAACTGATCCTATCGTGTTGGGTCCGCCGTTACGCAACACGAGTATGCGCCAAGTTTTCCGAATACGATTTTAGAGCAAGATGAATCGGAGACTTCGTCGGTCTTTTCAATACGCAGATGACTGCGCCTTGAATCCTGCGTGAAATTCAGATTGTACAACAAAGATATCTGTCAGTAATTGCAGATATTTCTGCTCTTTCGATACGCAGACGAGTGCGCTTCAGATCCTTCATAAATATCTTACTATCGTATGACTCGATGGAGAATAACTCGATTAAGAATATTTACACAAAATGATCAAATCTTAATGGCTAAAATTTAAGCTTAGGGACATCGAGAGTTACCATATCGCTATGCACGAGAAAATACACTGAATAGTAAGATCGTAATAGTGACAATTGTCCGCAAAAAGTGCCGGTATATATACGCAGGAGATTTTACCCCTTTTCAAATAAAATTCCCACGGTAGGACGCAGTTCTGTACGTGCCCTTATCCTACTTCCGCCGTATCTCTCTTTATTACGGTTCCTAAAGGTCCTGGAATTTGTTCCTTTTTCGTTATAGGAGAAATAACATTCGAACAACCGACGTGCAGATGTTAAATCTTGTTTTGGTTTATTTCTTGATTTCCCTTTTCTTATTTGGCGTGGGAATGGTGCTCGTCATATTATTACACATCTCACATCTACTTTCCTAATCTTTTTTTTCTTCCGCAACCGTTTGCAGCATTTCCTTTACTCTGCTCGATATACACACTGCTTCCACCTTCTATGTCTCTCCTGTCCAACTCACCACCTTTGCCCTGTCCTTCGATTCCAGTTCTTATCTTTATCAGGATTCTTCTACATGCCTTCTTTTCTGACTCTCTTTCCTTGCTTCCTAGAAATAATGGTAGTAAAATGTACAAAAATGTAATGAATACAGAATTATACACATTGTGTCTGAAATGGTGAGTAACAGGTTAATTATGAACGGCCTTCTAATATAATACAAAACGGTAAATCTCTGCTGTTATTAATAGGAATAATGTGCAAATTAATATATCACTTTGAAGTTGAAATTTTGCAAGGTCCTCTCTAAATTAATGTTCGCACGCATAGAGAGCGATAACTCTTCTCAGCAAGGTTATACTGTCGAAAATGAAGTCTATTAAATTTGTTTGACCAAATAAAGCGGAGAAAATTTTTAGTGACATTAATTTAATAGTTTCAAAAGTGTCTATTACGCGTAGTCTGCACGCACGGTGAACAAGTGATGACCAAGGCACTTCGACAACTCAATATTGCCGCTAGACAAGGAAAAGAAAAGAAAAATTAAATTTTACAAGAAATTTTTATTTTAATATAAAAGAGACTCACACCTCGTCCATCCCATCTTGAGGAGTTATTTTTACTAGCCTGAGAACTTTACTATGGTCGTGGAGTTCACGTTGGTCACCTAAGCGCCATCGGTTCTTATTATTTATGATGCATATACGATTATTCTTCTTCGAAAATGCGGCTAGTCACGCAATAACAGTTAATCCAGCTCGGTATTGCGACATGATAATCCAGTTTTTCGTGCCTAAATTGTAAAATATGGATATGGACGACGTGTGGTTTCAATAATACGGTGCTATACAGCCCGAGAAATAATTCAATTACTACATGAGTAATTTCCTGCTCGTGTAATTTTCCGTTTTGCTGACGAGAATTGGCCGGTCAAATTATGTAATTTAATATCTTTGGACTTTTTCCTTTGAACTTTTTTGAAGTATAAGGTTTATGCCAACAGACCCACTGCTACCTGCAGCGTGAAGGAGGAAATTTAAGTGCCATATCAACGAAATTTAGCCACATTTATACGAAACGGTCATGAAAAATTTCAATAAAAAAGTGCGCATGTACCAGCAAAGTTGTGGAGGCTATTTACCCGATATGCTATTCCATACATAAGCGTATATTGTATATTTTATAAATCAATAAAAACAATACAATTTTTAATTATAAACCTGTGTTTTATATCAAAATTACTTCTTGCGTGAATTTTGGAACATCCTTTAGATATGTGTATATTATGGGGTTTGCGCGAAAAATTTGGACTATGAGTACAGGCACCGGGTCTCTATCATGTTACTCGGGCTCTGGGATTGAATATTCGCGCGAACGTTTATTTATGCCACGAGGGTATCGAATTTTACAATACGGTAATCATTCCATAATTCTCGCTTAGCACGGATACTATTTGTGACATTTAGGAAGCAGGAGACACCGTTTTCCAGATTCGTTATTTATATTTGCATTGTGCTGAACGAAGGGGATCACAGACAAGAATGCTGGCTAAATGCAAGACGAAACAAGCGTATATTTAAAAATCAGCTTAAAAAGTATTCTTATTGAAATAGAATGGATATGGCGAACTGTACAGGTCTGAATGTGATGTAAGGTAATGTAATTGTACCGTATGCGGGCGGTCTTCCGCTCATTGTTCGGGAATTGTTGGTAAAGACGATCGTTGTCAAGAGAGTCGTGCGGCGTTAAAGTTTGAGCTCAACGAACGGAGAATAAATGTATTTATTATTTGTTATACTTTATGTTTTCTTATGTTACCCTCCTTATGTTTTTATGTGCTCTTTAATAAATAAACAACAGCCCTTTTAGTTTTGGGGATTACATTAATAACATTTTTTATTTAATTTCCTTTTGTCTAAAATGTTTTTTTACATATGGATAAAGTTTTACCGATCAAAGTCTAACCAAATACGATAAAATTGCGGACACGTTTAGCTATTTAATATTTATTTAATAATTGGTTTTATTCAGTGTTTAATGGTATTAGGAGTGTGATTTACTTAAAAATGATATAAAATCTCATTGTACATCGCCGTACATGTCAAAATGTGGATTATGTTTCCATCAGTTCCACAGAATGCATAAGGCGCGGTGTGACATTTATTAGGAAGGAGACACTATTCGACGAATTGAAGTAAACGCATAAGACAAGTAGTGTTCTTTGAGATCGTAACGAATGTCTCCGCACACTTATTTAATACCTGTAACCCAATTTTTCGAACAAGGCCCAGAGATTGTGGGAAAAGTAGAAGTTGCAACTTAAAAATATTTTTTTGTGTAGGGAATGTCGATGACGTGATGTGAACGTTTGTGTGTTTGATATAAAACTAGGTAGTTGAGGATTTCATGTTTATAACCAGCGAAGGGGAGAGGGGGGGGGTTGGGTGTAATCCAACAGCAACGACTGTACTCAACAATAATTGACACACATACAATAATGAAACTTCCAGCAGTTGCAATCGCGTTTTGTCCCAATACTCCATTGCCGCGAAGTCATGAATGTTCCAGAACTTTCTGAACAAGCTCAGTAGTAACGCATTAGTAATATAATAAAAATAATTTTGTATTACTACTATTTCGAATGTGACTAATATACCGTTTTTTTTTTAATGTGTTCGACTCGATAATAATAGAAAGTGAGGTGTACAATAAGTATAAGATAAATAAATATGGGCGTAATTATATCGCCGTAATAACATCGTTTTATCTTATTCTTATCGGCAAACTCTCACCAATATGTTAACTTACCTAAAAAAAACGTTAAATCGAAATAGTTATATTTTTGTGTTAACCACTGTCAAACCGTGAACTCCTTTCAGAGGAGTCTCGCCAGGTAACGTATTGTGTACAGTATCGCGCGCTTAAGGTGAGTTTTTCTAGCGATCGGTTTTTTGCGCAGCAGGAACCGAATTCGCCTAAAAACATTGACAGGAGCGGCATGAAAAGTATATATTTCGCACTCCTGCGAACGTTTTTAGATAAATTCAGTTCGTGCAGCGCAAAAAATAGGAGGCTAAAAAAACCAATCTTTAGCTGGGTTTGATTTTAAATAGCATAGATGTAGGAACACTGAAGAAGTCATACAGATATGTACTGTTGGTATTTGTTATGAAGATTCTACTGTACTTTAAAGGAAACTCAATGTTACGTTTATATTTATCTTATAATATATTTGCAGTAAATCACAAACAGTATTTCAAAATTTTATGATATAGAGAACACATTGTACTGAGTAAAAAAGCTTTCATAAACAAAGGTCGAAAGGTCAACCTTTTCTAAGCTGCAAACATTTTAGTACGACAGCATTATGGATGAATTACTGCCTTCTATCGCCGGGTGCGGTATTTACCACGGCGTTTATAAACCCTATTCTGGAAGTTTTTATTAAATTTTCATATATATTTCAACATCGTTTTGCGTTAAATACTCGGACAGATATTTCGGTAGATCATTTTCTTAATCTTCTAATATTCCTAAATCTGTTTTTAGGTGCTATTTAAGTTCATTGCTTTGTAAATATATTATCTCGGTACTTGGATGATGTGCCAGAAAGAATGACGATACGATACATACAAGATGGAGTTCCAGCTCATTTTGTGTGATATAAAAAAGTACTTGAACACCGTGCTCTGTCACAGGTGGATTAGTCGTGACAAATAAATAGCATCATTCTCTATCCCACGGTTTAAACCTTTTGGATTTTTATTTATCATAATTTAAAAGAAAAGTAATAATTCGATAAATGATTTTGAAATATTAAATAACAGAATCCAGCATATCGTTCAAATAATTTGACAGAGGTACAACATTTTTTAAGTAGTTCACGACTCTGTAAAATGAGAATACCAATTATGTATGAAAATGGAAGGACTACATGTGGAGCACCTTTTGTAAATATCGTAAGATCATTATAATACTAACAAACAAACATGTTTATATCTCTGAAGCGGTTGACTTCTTGACTTATACTTGCTAAGTTATTTTCGTTCAATATTCTATGTATTATATAAATTTTGAACATTTTATATTAACTAACTTGTTAGTTAATTTTTATATTACTCAAATAATAAGTTATAGCATTAAATAAAGACGCATTAAAGCATGTATTGAGGCACGAAATGTGAGATATATAGCTCAGGTCTATGTTCGTGACAATTTTTACTTACATTAGCGTGCAAATTTATATTCTCGAGGAATAATTCCCTATTCTTAGTATTATTTTTTTTCTAAGCAAGGAACTTTTAATTTTATTTGCTCGAAGATTTCTAACATTCCAAGTACAAGGTATGCTCAATATCGAGCAACTTTTCGTAGATCTTTAACCAATTCTCCATCTGGTCCTTTGGAATTAGAGTTCAGTCGACGAAAATCGACATCGTGTGTGGAAATTGAATATTTTTGGCCACGATCGTGTAGTACAATAAACAAATTAAGCAAATAATCAATTAATTAAATTATAATATTAAGAAATTTATTCAGGAATAAGGTAGTGAAAACCAAGTAAGAAATCAAGTATTCTTTCAAAAAGTAGAATTTGTTCAGCTCCCAAAAATACACTTCTGTCTGGGTTGCTGACCTAGTTTGACCCAAATCTTTTCTCTGCAAGGCATTTTTTCGTGTTAGGGAAGAAAAGAAGAAGTTGCTGCGCACCAGGTCGGGCGGGTACTACGGGTGCGGTAGCATTCCTAACGCAATTCATGGAATGTGGCCCATAAAAGACTAATTGCTAATTGTCCACCGTGAGCAATCGCGGCACTTATCGGGCCGACAACTTTTTCATTCCTAATTTGTCAGATAACATATTGAACAACACTCCGCTTGGCGTCATATAAAATATTGATACTGTTTCGATCTCTGCTATGCACTTTTGTTCATTAATCACTGAGAATTATGTCGTAGACTATTTCAACAACTACCTCGGTAAACATATCTGCCACGCGTTCTGGGCGCCTTTCATTAAAAATGGATGTTTGACTACATTTAAATTTGTAAAACCGATATCTAACTGCGAACATAGATAACGACGGGTTCCCATAAATAACATCCAATTTCGGTTTTATTTCATTGCACGTTTTCCCATAAAAAAAAGCGAATCGCTCAACGATATTGTTTCTTTTTCATCTTAGCGGAACCCACGAAATACGTCGTACTTAAATGGATGCTAAATTCGAATTAATGAATGAAAAATTGTGAATTTTAGTATGGCGTGGTTTGGCGGATGACAGCATATGATGGTAACATAAACTTATCCCAGCAATGTCACGTGTCCTCATATACGGATATATATTAAATCACTTTCGTATACAGTAAACTCTTGATAAAAGTCATATAGCAGGGATATGATTTGTGACATTTACGAGCTAGGAGACACAATTTGAACGACATTTGCGAAGAAGGAGGGAGGATGTGTTTGATTCTAACGAGAAAAGTAAACACATATTCGGTTAATAACGTAGATAACACAAGTTTCCATCGCCGGTTCATTGGTAGGCAGAATGTATATTTGACAGAGTTATAGATGAACAAATATCGTCGTAATTCTATCGTGTATGATTACATTTTTATCGACAAAATCTCACTGATATGCTAATAACCATTTTGAATAAAAACAAGTTGGACCAAAAGAGTTATATTATTGTGTTAGTCATTGTTAAGCCGTAAACTTTTCTCAGAGGCATCCCACTGTGTATCGCATTTTATGCTATGTCACACGCTTAGCTGGTCCGATATAGACAGAATAAGCATTGCAGCAGTGCAGGGACATTTAGGAGGGTGTTTGAGAACGACTATTATGGAGTTGTTACTGTTCATGCATACGCATGTGGGTGTAGCGTGCCTATACGTAAAGATAAAAAGCATTCGGCGATTGAAAAGTTTACGCCATGATTAAGCACGCCTCCAGATTGCTTCATTTTGTTCTTCATCTGAGTTATGTCTTTTAAGTGGTATCGTTACTTCATGGTGGGAAAGTAAATGAATAAAATAAGTAACCAATAACTAAAATCCACTTTCAAATCTAAAATATGCATTAAGATTCTGTTCATATTCACGACATAAAATATCGTAAAGGTTTTAATTGATGCGTCGGTACATATCAGTAAGGGCACCTAAATATCTTTTCAAAGTTTGATTGAATAATGCACAAAATATTTTTAACGTAGTGTAAATTTTATCAGTGGATAAATATTTGGCAAGAATCTTTTTTCTCAGGTTATTTCTTTCAGAGTATTTAAGGTCAACGATGTTTTTTTTTTATACTTATTGCTGTATATAATTTTCTTATTACATCGTATAGCTGATTGAAGGATACATTTAGATACGTAAATATAACATGAGCTCGAAATATCTGTGGACTTAAATTGATGTGAAATTTATGTCTATCAAAATTGACAGTATTAGTTTTTATCATTTTTTTTCTCCTTGCTTCATGCAATTATTCAAGTTGATTAAGAGAAGGACTTATATACACTCTTAAAACTTAAAATGTATTTATCATATTTCAGGAATAATCTGCCTCTGTTGGGTTGCCGGAACAATCGTAGGTTTTCTGCCTCTTTTCGGCTGGCATGCTGGCAAAAAATCTGATGAGAAGTGCATATTCACGGAGGTGATGGACTACGACTACCTCGTATTCCTCTATTTTGCGACGATCGTCTTTCCCGCTCTGCTGATCGCTGCCTTCTACGCGCACATATACAGGGTAGTCGTGAAGCAGGTAGGTAAAAAACAAAAATTACAGATTTAGGTAGTTTTTGTGTTTACCAAAGACTTGTTTATGTTATTAAACTTTTAATTCCTTATGTATAAGGCATTCTCATTGCTCATATACTACAAAATACACAATGTATTTCTTTCTGCACATGTACTTTCATGTATGCTCACAAACGGACTTCGATCATGTATATTAGTAGTTTGCTAACCCCTTAAATTTTGCTTATCTAATATATTATAAAAGTAATATATCATCAATAAATAATGAAACAAAATTTTATAATAGTGAGAATCTGTATCTGTGTCTGAATACGCATATACGAGGTGTGATAAAAAAATAATGGGAATTTTCATTTTTTTAAAATAAATTTTATCTATTCGTCTATATCAATATTGTGCCCTTTAAAATAGTTCCCATTAGATATTATACACTTATATCAGCACTTCTTTCAATCCCCGAAACACTTTTGGTCGCAGCGATGCGCTTTAAATCTCATCTACGCTTGCAAAATGTCGATTTTTTAAAGTTCTTTTCATTTTTGGGAACTGAAAAAAATCACACAGAGCCTTATCTGGATAATATGGAGGGTAGGGCATTATTACAATGCTGTTCTCTTTCACCTTTTCCTCGTTTTCATCGGTTGTTGATGTGACAGAGCGTCCTGGGCGCTCGTCATTTTCAATGTTTTCACAGTTTATTAATCGCCAATGGTATGAAAATACATGTAACCTTTTTGACAGCTGACGTCATACTATACATCCGATATGGCTAACAATGTACAGATACTTTTCAAACATGTATATCAACACAACAACGAGAAAATCCTGCGAATTGGACTAATACAACCCGTAAAATTACAAAATTTCCTTTCTTTTTGAACACACCTTGTATGCAACTAATAGATGATATATACTTATAAAATATATGTATACATTATTATTCTATAAAATATTTTTATGTTTACTTATATAAATTATTTTTTACAATTATTAGCCAAACGTATCAAAAATAATATTTTGCATATTTTACATACGTTACGGCAAATAGGTAGAACTTCCTAAATCATCGAATAAGCAACATATTGCTTATGTTATATCCTGCAGTCTTTTGATAATATTTTATTTAATAAAATGTTACATTCCTTTTATTTGCACTTTGACTACAATATTACTGTTTGATTTCTATTTAGCTCGGATCTCGATGTATAATACAATGTTCAGATACCGAGAACGACATAATAGGAAATTTCCAAAACGAATAGGGACAATTACAGAATTCTTTGGAAGAGTGACTTCCTCCGGAGGGTTCCACAGCCGAAGTGAGGGGATATCATACGTACCCGGGGGGTAGATGCGACTGCACCATAGGTACACAAAGAATCAATAATTGGTTCCTTGACCCCTCAAGGGAAGCAAAGAGAACTTGGAATATGATCGTGACGATGTCAGGCGGCAGGGACCAATTGGTCCAGATTTATAGTTTCTGTGATCGATTATCGATTGATTTTACAAACTATTCTGAAATGTATAATTATGACTGTTACAATACACATTAGCGTATTTAATTGTATTATTCATAGAAAGTAACGAACATAACATTATAGAATCTAGTATAACTTATTCTCAGTAGAAGGAGATGGGAAAAGAGTGAATTATTTTTTAAAATTGAAAAAATATCCTTTTAGATGAAATATTTACATTAGACTTATTATGTATAACAACTTCGTAACATGAATTGCTCGATCAGTTGTGAAGTATCGGATCATATATCGGGCTCTTGTAGAGCATAAAGTCGAAAAATCAGGACCGGTTGATTTCTACCGCCTGAGATCGCCATGGTCATATTCCAAGTTCGCCTTGCTCCCTTTAAGGGTTGCAGAACAAATAAATGACGCTCTGTGTACATACATATATGGATACATACACGGATTTCCTATATACAATGATACGATTAAGTGTACCACATTAAAAAAACAAAAATCCATGGAGAAAATATAATATACGTGCACAATAAATTTCGCGGAATAATAAATTTCTATTATGCATTGTTATTTAATAAAATTAATCAATATTATATTTATTTAATAAAAGACTATCTTTCTTTGTATTTGCTGTACAGCTTTTTTAATTTATAACAGTACATGTAACTGGCATTTTTCTTTCATACGTTCTGGGATTACATATCACTTTTCTGACAGAAAATAAGAACATAGAGTTGCAGGTTGCAATAATGTTATTCTAATTAATATATTAACCATGTTTATCATATTACTTTTATTTATGCACACGATGTAAAAGTTTAGTACTTCCTTTTGGGCGCATTTTGTATAAGCAAAAATCGGAATGTTAGCGGTATATCAAGCAATACATAAATGTCGGTGATATTAACTCTTAAATACATGATTTCTTTTCCAAACGGCATAAATATATTTTAAGAGGATTAAAGGTGTCGATTATGGAAAAAATATTTTGAAAAAAACATTAAGGTTCATATATTATAAATATTTTGTATTGCCTAGATCAAATCAATGTAATTTTATATTATGGATTCTGTAATTCATGCGTTTAACAGATGTACAAGCTTTTATTAATAATAGTTTTGTGAGGAAGATTTAGAAAAAAAAGAATGTGAGTGGGGGAGAGCGACACAGAGGAAGAGCGGAGGGAGAGATAAAGGGAAAGGACATACAAAGTAAGGAGAGAAAAAAAGTAAAAAAGAGTTTTGGAGAGCAGAATAGCGAGATAAAATATTAGGACGACCAGAGGAGAAATTGGATTGTCGAAAGAAAGAAGGGAACAAGTGAAAGCGAAGCGTGAAAGAGGAAACAGGTGAGATGGAAGCTAGGAGAAATAGTTAAAAGGGAGGAAAGGGAAAAGTGAGAGCAGGATGGATGAGGTTGGGGGGGGGGAGGGGGGGAGAGTTGAATAATAAGAAAGCAAGAAGAAACGGAAGCCCAATGGTAGAGCATGAGCAGACGAGGAGGGTGAGCGGTCAGGAGGGGAGAGGGTTTCTTGATAATTGATAAGAGATAATTGATGCCCGCTCATTCCTGGAGAGGGAGCGTTTAGATCTAAAATAAGATAGCGAATAAAAATAGAGTTAAGCTAGGATAATTTTTCGTACAACAGGAATCCCAAAAGGAATGCTAAAGAAAGATCATAGTTCTTCGTCATTGTGGAAATATGCATAAAGTCTTGAAAAATATTTAATTTGTGATAAAGATTTTATCTATAACCAACGAATATATAAAGTTGCTAGATATTGGACACTTGATCCTCTTCGTAGTGTCACGTAAAAAATATTTTTGTATCATCACGATTCAAAGAGATTTTGCGGTGGACTTACTTAAATTATACAGTCTATACGCTTATGTAGGTAGTATACGGCATGTAGGATGTATATATCTATATATAATGTAAAATATATAATTATGTATCTTTTATTTGTGTCTATTATTATTATGTCTAAACAGGTTGTGTTACATATCTTGACTACTTAAAATTGTTCATTTATTTCTGAAAATATAGAAAACGTAATATGTTCAGTACAGAAAGGACGCATACAGTGATTAGCAACATTTTTAGTTTAAAGTCATCCTTTTCAACATTTCAGTGTTATCAATATTTTTTATGATAAAAGAAAGTAAATTACACGTTATAACTGTATTTTTCTAACAGTAGTGCATTCAGTATTAACCTCTCTCAATACAGGTGGTACTTTTTTACGGGAGTCTCTTTTTTACACAGTACATTATAACATAATTTGCGTGGTAAGTTTTGTGCGCGATATTAACTTACACTGTCAGAAAATATTATATATGTTTGCTAAATTTTCAAAAGTTACAAGCTTATATAGTGGTTTATTCAACGAAGTTCAAACTCAGTACTGTATGAGATAAGGATAAAAGTACATTACGTTGGGCTAGTTATCATATGTGTACTTGTATAAAAAAGCATCGATAAGGCAATATTGTATTTAAACATTCACATGTTACATTCAGCGAGCCTTCAGAACGGTATGTTATTCAGTACACAATAAGTATGCAACGACCGTACTGTTATAATCTATAATTTGTATTGTAATTTTAATTTAAATGTGTTTAACTAACGTTCCATAACACGAAGATAGAGTACTGTGCTGAAAAAAGAGTTTTGCTCTTACTCATTTTATTTATATGATTTTCCTTTGTCTATAACACAATCAAGTGGAATAGACACTCTGCGTAATTGAAGAATGAATGCATATTTCTGTAACTGACATTAAGTTAGATACTACACGCTATAACAATACAATCTTCAAATGATCTTAAACCGTAACAGTAATGCATAAAAAGATACGAACCCTCGATGTACCCTTGTGCGTCTAGCTAAGCTGCTAACTAAGCCAACTAGCGAAATTTACAATCTTAATATTTTCCCGACTAACGCCTGATTAAAAAAAATTATATTGTGCCTTGAGACACATTTTTGTACATAAAATCATCTTTGAGTCAATTGTCTATGAATAATTGGACATCCTGTATACGTATGTCGCTAACATACTCTACTTATTGTTGACATTGTTATATGTACACGTATTCTACGCGTTTACATAAAGAAAGTGAAGGGCTGGCGCTGATATGAGAATCGACTTCAGTATTTAAAATAGTGTAATAGAATTTATGTGGTGAACTGTACAGGCGTGAGTGGAAAGCGATGTAAGGTATTCTACCTTATGCGAGCGGTCCTCCGCTTGTTGCTAATGAATTGATGTTGGAATAAACGATCGGGGAATAATTGTATTCGTTATTTGTTACATTTTATGTTTTTTTTACCTAGCCGCTGCTTATGATTTTGTATATGATTTACAGAACAAGTAGCGCTCTCTTCAGTTATGAGGATTATAAAATTCATCAAAAGTGGGACTCGAATCGTGCTCCGATTATTAGTAGTCGTGTCAGTGTGTGGAAAAGTAACTATCATTCGAAAATATAAACATTGACTGTTTATGTGAGAAATTAATTTTATGAATCGCAACTGTGCATATATAGAAGAGTGATAATTAGTTACTCTTAAGTGCAGACTATTAAGTGGTTTGATCGCTAAGATTACGAAAGTTACTGTTGTGTAGCTGAAACAAAAGTTGTATGAATTGTCTTTGCCCACTAATGGCTCGAAAGCAGAGTTATTAAACAGATTACGTGCAGTGGATCCATTCGATTTGTGGTGGAAGGATAGCAGAAACTAGCACAACATGTCGCAGTAAGAGACAAGTACGGTCAACGTTAAACTGCAACCATCGTTGCAATTGGTTGAGGAAAATTCGTCGAGTTTGGCACGACAAGAGCTCGAATTATTACGACACGAATGAGATCTGATGCAACACGAGATAGTAATTATGACGCAAGAAAATGCAGCTCTACGAGGTGAGACGCAGCCGCGTTTTGTTACAGTGTCCGGTCTGCCCCTACGCACACCATTAATAATTTACTTAGCGATTTTCAACGAGATATGAAGTTGTTAGAATCGTGGCATCAGTAGCTCTCATCATTATGGTAAAATTATGGTTTAGACAAAGATGCAGTAAAAATCCTAATCGTGCAAATACTTAAAGAAAAGACACTAAACTGATTTTATTCAAAAGTGGAGCATATTCAGTGTAGTATAGATAAACTGTTAAGTAACATGAAGGACGTGTATGATAAATGCGAAAATAAACGATGCCTACATGTAACGTTTGAGGATCGTATGTGTCGTAGTGGCAAAAGTTTGAACACTATTCCTACCACGAGCGGTCAGTGATTTTTTTGAAAAATTGTGGAACTTTGAGACGAGGTTGCTTGTGAAATATTTTCACGATTTTCTTGCAGCACACGGATAAATAAATTAATACATTGACATTTTTCCTTCGTCCTCTTTTTCTTTAAGGATTATTTATTACATCTAAATATTCCCGGAAATTGGCTGGTAGTAATAGTGTTAATAACCAAGTCCATAAGAAAATCGTTATGGCAAGTCGAATTACGATTCAGGAGGATGAATTGATTGACTACATTATTGATCAGATCGCGTACATCCAGTTGCAAAATCAGACGCGCTTACAGAATTTCAAGTCGTTTAGTTGTTATGCGAATCCCTTGAACGAATATCATGACTGTGCGAACTGAAAGGGCTACGGTGCCGATCGCCGGGCAAGAAAGTCGAATTACTGTTCATGAGAGCAAAGGAGAATTCGGTGCGTAAAGATGTTAAATATCACAACTGTAACGATGAGGATCACGTCATTCTTCAGAGCAAGCAATCGAAAAAGGAGAAAGGAGCGTGTTAGGAATGTGGTCAGTTTGAAAACTTTTCGAGGGATTGTAGTGTGTCTTGTGCAGGAGAAAGAAGAAACTCGAAAACGCGTGTTGTACTTGAAAAGCTGTATCAATAAGATATATTTATTCACTTTAGAAACATTGTTACATACTGGCAGTCCTATTATCTTTATTAAAAAAGAGTTTGTTCCAGAAAAAGCATTTATTAAAAATATAGATACCGATCATAGTATTGACCTCGGTGTAAATCAAAGTCGGTTGAACAAATTAGGAAAAATAACAGTTAATGTAGTAACCGAAGACGCGGAGTATCAACACGTGGAATTATTTGTGGTACCAGATCGTATAATATTTACGCCTGTTATTTTAGGAAGGGGTGTCTTACGCAAGTTGATATATTTTTCAAGAAAGGACGAAAAAAGCACTGACGAACCTTTATATATTAATACACTTATCATCGACACCGTAGAGTTACAAATAAAACATGCGGACTTATCAAATATTAATTCAGAAACGCTGGTGAAGACTCAAAATAATAAAAAAATGTTATATGAGACTGATTATGTATGTGCAGAAAGACTTGTTATGCCCAAAGTCGGGACACAGTTAGAGGAGTATGATTATGTTATGGAACATAATTTAGGTACACATATGATAAGTGTGGATGCTCTTTGGCGCACAAACCACATACTTATTGTAGACAATAATTCTTTTAAGGTGAATTTCACCACTTGTCTTAATTACGATACGAGCATTAAGACCTACACAAGGAATTAAAAATTTGTTTCGCGACCGATCAAGGGGAGCTAGGAGAATAAGAATATGACCGTGGCGGTATCAGGCGACAGGGACGACCAATTGATCCAGATTTTTAAACTCTATGATCGACAAGAGCGTTATTCATAAACCTGACTTTTAGAAATGTTGTAATTATGGTTATTAAAATACACATTGTCATATTTAATTGTATCATAAATAGAGATATGTAAACGCGACATTATACAAAGGGAAGAAACGATTCAATTCGGTTTGAAGAACCGTTGGTTTAATTAACAGTTTATTAAACAACGTTTTGTACGCATCCGCGCGTTCCTTATTAAGCTAAGAAATAAATATGAATACAATTTGGAGATCGTACCGTTACTTTTTACTGTATATTTTTGGGTAGTCCACATCTATACATAGTGCATACAAAATTAAAGAACCTAATATAACTTATTGCTAGTCAAAGAAGGCGGGAAAAGAATGAATTATCCTTTAAAATAAAAAAAGAAGTCTTTTAAGAAGAAATTTTTCGATCCAAATTATTACGTATAACGATTTCATAACATTAATTGATTGTTTGAAAGAATTAAATCAAGTATTTGTGCAAGGATTGTTTATTAATTGCTTTTTTTCAGAAATGTGAATTGGTTCCTATCAAAGTTATGGCACGGTTCTTGACAGAACCACAGTTTATTTTACATAGGAAAAATCGGTTAAGCACTTAATGTTACTACATTGTTAAACATAATAATTCTGATGCAAAAGTTTCTTCTTAAAGGATATTTTTTCAATTTTAGAAGATAATTAATTCTTTTCCCGTCTTCTTGGACTGACAATAAGGTATATTAGGATCTATAATGTTCACGGAACAAATTATTGGTCCCTTGTGCCTGCGTTTTGAAATGAGTAACAGTATAATTTATCGAAAAAGGGGGTGGGGGATTTTATTCTATGTATCGGAAGGAGAAGAATGTAATACATAAGTATCATGATGAAATGGGCCACTTGGGTGTAGATAAAGTATGCTGTTTAATGCAGAGAACATATCGGTTTCCAAAATTGAGAGGCAAAGTTAGTAGTCACATAAAAAACTGTTGGAAATGCATTTCGTACCGATTTTATGACAGAGTCACAGATGAGACATGTAAAAGTCGCTACTGCTTCGCTACAAGCTAACGGGCAAATAGAGCCTTTTAATAGAACCATTATTCCGACGATCGCGAAGTCAGTTGATGAGTCGGAAGGACGTTACTGGTACAAAGTCGTGAACGAAGTCGAGTATGCATTAAATAACACTGTAAATGCGATTACTAAAGAAATACCTAGTGTTTTGCTATTCGGAATGTCCCAAAAGGGCAATTTCACTGATCAGCTTCGTAAATATCTAGAAAATAATATCTATGAAAAGCCCCCTGTCTATGAAAAGGAAAAGTCTACTAAAAAGACTTAGAAAACGTTAGAAACAAGGCAGAAGCAAAAATAAAGTTAACAGAAGATTATGATACGAAATATTATGATCGGAAACACAAAATTCTCTGTAAATATAAAACTGGCGATTATGTTATGGTAAAAAATTTTGAAAGTATTCATATTGTGACTAAAAAGCTTCTACTTAATTAGCGAGGACCCTATGATGTCGTTAAAACTTTACCTAATGATCGATAAATAATTCCGGACATTGAAGGTCATCAAGCATCACAGCAACCATATCAAGGAGTGTGGGCGTTCGTTAACACGCTCTGTGCCACATCGTTTTTACTCAACTTGTCGTTCAGGCCATTTGATGTTTTGACTTAAGATTGATATATTGTATTATCACACAAAATTTCATTACATCATCAATTTATAAGTAATTAGCTTATTTAGAGTTGTTATCAGATCGTTTGTTACGCGTGGTACACGTGGCGCTGCCACAATCAGTTTGATTGTAAAAGTTAGTTAGATCGAAACTTTTTGATTGGTAAGAAGAATT
>JBCFXI010001959.1:0-10154 GCA_038496175.1 Ampulex compressa | reverse complement strand
TTAGCTTATTTAGAGTTGTTATCAGATCGTTTGTTACGCGTGGTACACGTGGCGCTGCCACAATCAGTTTGATTGTAAAAGTTAGTTAGATCGAAACTTTTTGATTGGTAAGAAGAATTTGCTGTATTCGAATTTTTTACGTAAAAAAAACAAGGGAAATGAAATGTTTAACAAAAGGGGAAGTAGATAAATATATGGTGACAGCATCTTTTGCTTTTTATTTGTTTTTGTCGAAAAGCAAGTTTCAACCGTTATATGTAATTATTAATTATTGTGTGTGTGTGTGTGTGTGTGTGTGTAACTATTAAGCCCATTTATGTGCTTTGTTCTATACTACATTTTTTATAATGCCTCATTCTTTGGATCGATATGTATTTTATAAAATTAAGTGTGACATACAATATATATTTTCAGCGCGTTAAAAAAATAGCTCTACGTGTACCATTTACAGTATATATGTGGTAACAATGTAAAAATCGTGAGATTTGTATCAAAACAAAAACCGGATTTATTTAATAATTGGGATACAAATACGTTGTACAATCAATGGTGGCCGATGCGCAACTGCCGCTTCTTCTGCCGAACAAAAGACAAACCGATCTACATCGCCATCAAACCGCGATCGATAATCGTCGCGCATAATCGCAGGCGCCACGTGCACGCTGCACGGGATCACATCCCATCAAATTTATACCACATATATGTCTTCAAGGTCAAGTTTAACGTGTACCATAAATGATATAGGTGGCACGGAATGTGTTAATATGTGATCTTGGCGGAAAATCTCCGATTTAAGCGCCGACGACAAGTTTTAAGTTCTGTAATTATTAGTATTTAGCATACTAGTATTTTTATATATGTATCGTGCCATTACTTTTGCACAAATTCAACCTTCTCTTTGTTTTAAATTTAATACATTTTTTTTATTGTTGATAATAGCCGGATGTAAACCTATCTGTCGTGATGAACTCATTGCGTTACATCTTTATGTTTTGCGACAAACTAATTAACCGGCCGTATGTCGGATGGTGGACATAAGGCAGGATAGGTTATTACAAGATAGATATGGCCAACAGTACAGGTGTGAGTGGAAAGTGACGGTATTGTACCTTATGCGAGCGATCCTTCGCTTGTTGTTCAGGAACTAATGTTGGAAAAGACGATCGTTGTCAGAAGAGTTGAGGGCCGGCAAAGTTCGTGCACAGCGATCGGGGAATAAACGTATTGATTATTTATTATGTTTTGTGCTTTCTTATACAGCTCGTTCTTGTGTTTTTGTGTGCAATTTGCTGAAGAAGCAACAGCCTTTTCGGTTGTGGAGATCACAATAGGTTCATATGTTTATTATTTATATATCAATGGAGCATTTGTAGACGCATACACTGACTACGTTGAAGATCATTAAAGGTCGTAGAAAGTCAACCACGAAGAAAATTACATTACTGTTACAAACAAATAATATATTAGGGGTACTGGAAAAGAATATCATTTCTTTATTGTTGTGCGGAATTCATCTGCCTTCCCCATTTTTTTAAGATTCTCTAGAACACTCGAACATGAGTATCCGAGATTGTTTGCGATTTTTTCAATCGATAAAGTTGGATCGCTTTTGATTTCACGAATCAATATGGCATCGTCCACTTTTTTTTCTTTTTTAAATTCATTTTTCGGCACCGACTGCTAAGGTCATTTGGCCTAGGACCCACTGTTTAAGGTGGGTTCCGAACCATCAGAGCTTCGATATACATATCACATAGAAAAATCAGAGGTGATGGGCGGGATTCGAACCCGGGTCTGCCGCGTGGCAATCTGAGCCTCTATCCACTACACCACCGTAGCTTCCATCGTCCACTTTTCTAGGTCTTCCATCTCCAGGACTATTTGCAAATCAAAATTTTTCGATCGAAATTTCTTCAACCATGTTTAACACTTATGAACATCCAAATAATCTTCAAGTACTACATAAATATTTTTAGTGGCAATTGTTGCAGTTTCTTTTTTCAAAAAATGAGGGAACATCAAATTTGATAAAAGTTGATGCATTTTAAACTTGGGTGTAAAATTCTAATTTTACAAATCACAAAACACTCTTTACACATAAAGTCATCAAAATAACAAAACACGTCTTCAAAGAGCAGTGGTTAAAACGCAACTAATACCCGAAACTGGTAATTGAAAAAAGTAACATTCTTGTCCGGTACTCCTAATAATTCGTTGATCTGTGCGTGCGAATGTGTTTATACATGCGTGGCACGCGCATCTATTATTCTTTTCAAGGCTAAGTTTTTCAAGACGAGTATAACGATATTGACGAAATGCCGGTGTAAACACGATAAGGTACTAATGAGAATGCTGGTGTTTGCGGTCTCACCCGTTTAATCGCCTGAGTTTCCTCCGGTTATCGGTATTCGAGATATATCCCACGACCACGAGGTCCGAGAATAAGGGTCAATGTATTGGTCCACGTCTGACCGTTCCAGCTTAATATTATATATCAGCTGTTATTCACGGTTTTGTTCATGTGATTTTTAGAACATATTACTGACGTTAGAAACAAGAAATTTGGTATAGTAGTAATGTTATTTTTTAATGAAGATTTAAAAGGCAATTTTGACTTTTCTAACAGCTTTACGTTTTTGTATATAAGCTGCTCACCTGTCAAATCAATTAACTCCATAAAACAGAAAGTGGAGAAATATGTTGAAATAATATATATGGTTTTCCAAAATTCGCTTTCAAATAAAAATTAAAATAAATATTGTTTAATACATAAGTACATATGTTGCTTTTATATAAAGACATGTAAAAAGAATAAGATAGCCTTTGCGTAATAGTTATTAGTATCACAAATGTGACTAAAAAAGTTAATCGACTTGATAAGTGAAAAAAAGTAATAATATCAAAATCAATCTTCAAATTATATCTTTGATTGCAGAAAAAGTTCGTCATTTTACATTTCCTAAAAGATTTTTTCGCAAGAATGAAATATAACTGTTCTCTTATAATAGATTATTATTTGTTATTGATTTATCAGGGATATAAATGATTTCTTTGTCAACTGTATATGAGGTCTTTTCATATAGATTTGTTCTTAAGTTTTTGCGATAAATATATTTAATAGCTGGAATAAATTTTAACAGATCCATCAATCTTTCCTCTTTTCTCTGGTCACAGTTCTATAGGATATAGCAAAGGCTAGTTTATATTTTTCAGACCTAGGGACATCTACAACGATTTACATTAGAGTACAGAATTAATCAGAATAGCTTCAGAAATACATTATTCATTAATCGGTGCCTTAAAAAAAAATATTGTCGCTTAATGGTGCTAATCTGTATTATTTGGAAAATTTATTTTAAATGGAAAATGTTAGTGCGGAAACAAATACTTTGACACTTAAATTTAAAATGTGATGCGAACGGCTAAAATATGTATTCTAATAATAACATTCAGGTTTTTAAGAAACAGTTTGAACTGGCCGTTGTTGTGCCAATCTGCCAGTTAGTTCTCTTTTTTACACACACACGTAAGCACGCATTTTCTTTTTAGTATTTAGTGGCAAAAGAAACCAGTTAATATTTATACAGTACACATGACACACTGTATTAAGTGATAATATTTTAGTAAACATAGGTAGAAAAGTCTATCGTTTTTGAAATATAAACATTTCCGTATGTTAGCATGTAGCCGCCCTATCTCGCGTTTTTTCTTTGATTTACGCCAGTCAAACGGAAACATTTTCGAGGATAAAAAGTGTGTATAGGTTTGGGTTGTGCGAAATTCAACGAAGAAAGTGAATCAACAAAAGAATTATGTTTATTACCTCATTGACGTCGGACGAACTTTATTTCGTCGTGTATGCAATTAAAGGACCAACTTAGACATTAAATGATTACATCAAATATAATAATGTATAAATACTTAATAATTATATACCTATGTATATACACAAGGAATTATTAATTTGTTACATGAAGTTACTCTGAAGGGCAACGAGGAAAAGTTGTAAAGTTTCCTGTCGTTGGCGGTGCCAGGCAAAAGGGACCAATTGATCCAAATTTATAGACTTTATGATCGATCCGCGCGCTATTCATAAACCGAGCAGAAATGAATAATTATGGTTGTTACGATACACACGACATATACATGATATATTTAATTGTATTATTCATAGAAACGTGCAAACACAAAATTGTAGAATATAATATAACTTATTGCCAGTCCAAGAAGATGGGTAAAGAATGAATCATCTTTTAAAATTGAAAAAATGTTCCTCAATACGTTGAGCGCCACGCCGATTCTTAAGAAAGTCTCCGCCAGGCCATGCGCGCCGCTTAGAAGCGCTGGTAATGTAGGGCCAATGTTTCTTATCGCAGTAGAAGATACTTACTTTTAGAATGAGATGCCTATAAGCATTCATTCAACACGTTATGCACCAAGTTTGTTTTGTTTTCTTTACCGTTCGGCACGCTAGATAAGAATCTATCGAAATGGATTCGTGGCCGGTGTTCCTTTAACGACAAAGCAGTTATTCGCAATTCTTGGTCTAGTGCAGACAAAAATTTTCTTTAACCCTGAGAGTCAAAATGTCAGTAGAAGAGTCTGAAAGCGATAGCAGCTGTAAAATGTAACAAAATATGGTAGAGCAATGGCCCAAAAAGTGACTAAGCGTGTTGTCACATTTTGTGATACCTGTAAAGGAGAACCATTTTTATGTTTATCGTGCTTTAATACAATCCATTAATCCTGTAATAAATCAAAATGAAGTAAATTTTTTAATTCTATATCATGTTGTACGCTGCCAGCCACCGGTGGCTGACGCGCCCTAAACGGAAAGTCCAGTGTCAGTCACCTATAGATGATGTGGCGCTCAACGTGTTAAGAAGAAACTCAGAGCAATTATGTACGACGATTTTGTAACATTAATTACTTGATCGATTGTTCCATTGTAAAATAAATTGCGGTTTTGCTAAGAACCGTCGTATAGCTCTGAAGAGAACCATTTCACAGTTCTTAAAAAGAGCATTATAGCTTTGAAAAGAAGCAATTAATTAGTCCTTGCACAACTACTTGATTTAATTGTTTTAATTATTTAATTAATCTCATCAAATCAATGTGTATCGATTCAAATTATACTCAATGTCGATAAAGTCAATAAATCTGGATCAATTGGTCCCTGTCGCCTGGCATCGTCACGGTCGTATTCGAACTTTTTACTTCCTTTCAAGGATATAGGAACAAATTAATGTTTGTATGGCAATGTATATGGCAATGGCTATTCGCGAGACTGTTGGCTAATTGTTCAGACACTCTTTTTTAGATATTTAGCAATTGATATAGATATATAAACACTCTCTTTTATTAATTGGCACGGGAGGTATATTTGACATACGACGAAGGCGCCGTGGTATAAACGTAATAATATTTTGCGGACCGAAATTTAAATACTTACATTTGAATACTTATAAATATGTGTCATTCAGGTTTTTGCATATCTTGCTCAAAATCAATTTTAAGTAGCGCTGTAAAGGATTGAACCGTTTTTGTATTAATAGATCAAGAAAAAAATCTGTTTATATTTTTTTTGGCCCTGTAGTGATCGCACGTGTTATGTGTTAGTAAATGTCCCCGCCCTTCAATAGCAAACATTTTATTTTCAGTGTTTTTCTATAAGTCTTTAAAAAATTTTTTCCAACGTATTGCGATTAAAAGAAAAGACAGGAAGGCACCTCGCATCGAGCTTAAGTACTTCCGAAGAGCCCGATGTCAAAGTGATAATTCAACCACACAACTATTAAATATATGTATATATATATATGTATTGTGGCTTGCAGCTTCCGTTGTGTGGTTAGCAGTAAATCGCCGGCTTGATGGACACCTCGTGCTCTTCCTCGTCGTGACACATTCTAATACCTGAAACTCACACAGGAGCTCCAGCAATATAATAAACCTATTTTTGCTAAAACCGAATAAACTAAGTTTGGCTATAGAGGATCGATGCATATGTATAAACACGCAACTTCTGTACAATCGCAGAATTTTTTTTCAATGGTTGTTTTAACTCTCTCTCTCTCTCTCTTCCAGAAAAACAAGGAGAGAGGGAGGGGTTGGGGGAGAGATCTTGAATCCTGAAGATCCTTGATCAGATATTCGATAAGAGCTAGCGTTGCACGGGGACACTCATGAGATACAGTCACGGAATTGTGCGATCCTTGCTAAACTGTTATAAAATAATGTGTTGTATTATCCGTTCCATAGCATAATTCGTTGTACTATTACCTTGTTGGTCATAAATACTTGGGGAAATACTCTCTGGCGAAACAGTGTGCCTGTGTGCACGCACGCACACGCGTGCGTGTGTACATAGTGGACCAAAATCGATACACCGTAAGATATATTAGTATAATACGCATAATTATTCAATTTATCCTGCGAGAATCGAAGTGTATATTATACTCGTGTATAAAAAACATTTTATTCATTTTCATAACATCAAGCCTCTCAAAATGTTGCGTTTTCAATCATTTTGACGACAGTGTGATAGCGTTTTATAGTATAACGAACAAATTTAATCCCGTAAAGATTATTATGGTAATATTTATTCTGATGGTAGAAATAACAGTGACATTAAGCCTTTGACGTACAAATAAAGCGGAATTTGTTGCGTTCGAAAAATACTATTTAATTTGGTTCAACCAAACAGTTATGTGCAATCTAAGAAAGAGAACGTTTTATTTTGAAATTTGGATTGTTGTATAACATTCAATCAGAATGATATATAATGTTAATGGAGAACAGTTATTTATAATTATTACTAAACCCACAATATTGTCTAGTATGGCATTCACCATGCAAGATCACTGCTATACTGGATACTGCTTTCAATGTGCTTCTTTCTGCTTTATTGATTTGTAAATGCAACTTTGTTATTGGTATTGTTGAATAGGTAGGAGGGTGTGGTATCTGAAACATTACAAATAAAGCAGAATCGACGCTCGAGTGAAACTATTAAGTAATATAATAATATACTGCACGGCATCCACCGAAAACAGGTCTTGACGAGTTAAACTCGTCAAAGTCTACAATGGCACATGAAATGAATAACGACCCCAACTCTTCATTGTACGTTAAGGAGTTAACTCTCTAGTATTAGAAGTTCCCGTTAGTGAAGTTTTATTCAATTATTGGCGTTATAAGGTACGCAATGCTAGATGCAGCTCAACGACTTCCTTTAATTGAAGATGAATTAATTAATATTAGATTGATTGACGCGAATAGTCATTTGAGGCCGGTTGATGCAGTCCTAAGCGAGGAATGGAGGATGCCTATTCCTACCTACCTTACCGACCTCCATCTACCGATCCACCTCCTCCTTACTTGACCGGCCGACCTCTGCCAATCCACACCTTCACAATATGGCTGACCGCTGCCGATCCCCACCTCCTCCCTTTCACCTCTCTGACGATCCCGCCGTGATCTGTCTCCTGGTTGTGCCATGTTCCTGGAGGTGGCAGCAGGTGATCCTTAACGTCATCGCGGGGTAGCGCGGGCCATTTATGGGGGTAAATATTAAATCGTACGTGCCGCATGAAAAAATATATAGGACACATTTGCGTGTTCGAAATGTGCTCATGCACGCTGCTCATCGGTTGATGCGACGATTATCCTCCTTGATTTGAATATATAAATTAATTCGCAATTTGGTCAGTGATTTGCAATTAACACATTTTTGTACTTTGTTAACACAGGATGAACAAAAAATAGTATCTCATTTACTGTCATCATTCAGGAATTAGATGCCTTACGGACGGTGAGCCCCACGCCCTTCTTTATCGAACAATGACCCTTAGATTGCAGCATTACTATTCGCAATTTTGTCAGTAATTTTCAATATGTCGATTAATAAGTATGGTGCTTTGTTAAAACGAGGTCAATAAATATCGTTACTTCACTTATCGGCATCATGCAGGAATTATATGTACGATAATGCAATATATGTCGAGGACCCCATTTTCCCTAAACCCCAACTAACTTTCCAGAAAGTCTTCCTCAGGTAAGAAATGAGTAATAAATATGGCAGTAAGAATAAAAAAAAAATAATCTCACCTTTCAAAGTATGGTAAAAAAACAATAATCTTTTATTTATCTATTATAATAGGAAATTGATCGGTTAGAATTCTGCAAATGTTATGATGTAGCTGTATGATTTATTTTTTCCTCGTTACCCTATTTTGTTCGTTAGTAATAATATTGTGGGATCGAAACACTGGTGATTTATGAAAAATGCAATTTATTCGATAATCGTGTAATATAAAAATGTCGAAATCAAAATGGAACGTGTAATCACATCGGACGTTACAAAAGAACTGCCTCTTGCGCGTTAGTGTACGTCATTTGCCAAAACATGGACAATCGCTCATAACGCGTAGGTTCGCAGGAAGCTCCGAAGTTCTGCCAGCGATCAACCATATACGGTATCTCACTCACTCGCTCACTCGCTCATTCGCTCGATATTACAATATTAATTGATGATATGTCAATTAATTGCACGATGACTTCCGCCATAACTCTCCTAGCCATATCAAAAATCATTGTTGGGATAATAAAAGGATAATAAGTATGGTGCGAGGAAAGAATAATCTGCACGCATCATTGTTTGTTAAAAATGAACAATATTTTTATACGTTTATTATATCATAATAGGAAGTTGGCCGATCTGAATTTTGTAAGCGCCATGGTGTAGCTGCATGATTTCTGTTTCGTTGTTACCCTATCTCTGAAAAGGATCGTATATCACACAATATCTCAATATTAATAAACGTAGCGAGAATAGTTCAGCTATTGCATTCAGTGTGTTCGAATAACGTCATACTTATTAATACATAATTGTATCGGTGATGAGGTATGGCGAAATCGAACTTTAAATAAACAATGGTAATTGCTTTACATAATCAGGTTGGTATTACCTATCTCGCAAAAACAGGAAAGAAATCTGCGGTTCTAATCAGTATTACTGAGAAAGATGTGACGGTGGGACGAGGAGGGATAAGGCCGGAAGGTAAAGAAACTTGACTCTATCTTACATAATAATACAGTATATCTGCATTGGGTTGAATATTTTGCGTTTTACTTTTTTAAGCAAAAAGATTAGATATCGCTGTTTCTGGGTCAGTTTAGATGCATATTTATACGTTATGACAAGTCAAGTATTTACTCAACTTTCATGAATTTCCGTGGTCCTGTTTACTTGGGATCGTATTTTGAAAATTAATTACATGCCTTGAAGCGATTGAAACCAGTTGTTGGTTATAACTAAGGATCTCGTGTGATTTATGTAAACGATCAAGTTAAGTATAACATTATACGCATCCAGCCAATCAATTTTTTTCACGATCCAAAAAAAGTAGGAGCATTTCATTAGTCTTGATCATGAAAAAAATTAATTTACCGAAGAAATAAAAATTATATGTAACGTAACCTTTACACCAACTAGACGAGGTCTTTAGTTATAACAGAAAACCGCTTTCAATCGCGTCGAGCGATGTAACTAATTATTGAGATACGATCCTGGATAAACAGGACAGCCTAAATCCGTGAAGGTTGAGTAAATATTGTAAGAGTAAGGATCGAAGGCGCCAAGGATACGATAGAAATAATCTTAAGAATAATGCGTCTTAGAGGCAGACGGCCGCGTTGAACCCCGTAAGAGGATATAAACAAGGCACATAAAAGTTTTATGTACTGTTGGCTTTCGAACGAATTACGTGTGAGGGTAAATGCGATACCGTTTTTTCGGTATTTACTGGAAATTTTTTAAACCTGAAAATTAATTCTTCCGATAGTGAATTCGACTTAATATGCAGAACTGTATCAGCTCTACTTCCAATAAAACTGGTTGTGGAGGCATTATGTCGGAGAGATTTTAATTTATTAACAGCTAATGTAACAGTAAACTTCATCTTGCAGTCATTGAAAGCACAGCATATATCACTATCTGAAGAATTATATATTACATTGAAAAATCGCACAGAAGAAAGGCATACCGAAATAGAAAATGCCTTACGGTATTTACATAATTATAATGATTTTAAAAATGAAAATGAAAAAGAAGAAAAGAGACTAACCAATTCAAATTTGATCAAGTTTATAGTCAA
>JBCFXI010001958.1:0-32500 GCA_038496175.1 Ampulex compressa | reverse complement strand
GCAGTCTCTTCTTTTCTGTACCAACTCACATTATTCTTAAAAATCTTTGAAGTGCTTTAATAGAAATACGCGCAATCGTAACGATGGGACTATTGTATACGAAGCTGCTACGTCTATAAATATATTTTCCAACCATAATACGTATTTACTTTAGATATTCGCGTTACCAACAATTCCTCTAACATCTGCCTTTCGCTTAGTTTTGTAAACGGTAATAAGTCATCACCATTACCCGAAATTGCGTTCGTCCTCACAAGACTGATGGTTTTTTGATTATATTGAATACAAAAAGAGTCTAACCGTAGGTAGCGTTTTTGAGATATATACACGAGGAATGATCGAGAATAGTGATGGTGGTGGGCGAAAGATTTTTGGAGGAATCATACCTCAATACGTGCTCGGAAAATAAGTTTATACCTGCATCACGAAACATAAACAATGTGCCGACCATGCTATGATATAGCGTCTCAACCGTTTTTTTTTTTGTTTAATACTTCAAGTACATGTGGTGGTTGGTATAAAGGTGAGACGATGTGCAAGTCTTATGACTTTTGGACGGTCAATACTTGGGAACATAGCGTAAATAGTTTGCAAATTACTGTACTTGACTCGAACCTTTTTTTTCTTCCGGTTTATGATGCTGACACGTAACTGGTTATATTCAAACCCTATGTTCATGCTCCTTAGACTAGAGCACTCTTGCTCGAAAAGTCACATCCTGGTGAAAGCAAAGGAGATGGTTATGCAGACTTAGTGAGATGGAGATAGAAGCGGGGGCAGAAAATGACAATGTGTTAAATACCATTACATTTTATTCATTTAATGCTGCAATTATACTATTTTTTTCACATGATTCGTCAGCGGATTATACTCTACAATCGCATCATGTAAAATGAGGCTATATGAGTGCGTATTTGACAAAATATGGAGTTCTACATTCAATTTCAATCCGCACATTCACCATATCTCTTTTCACCGATTTACCCTGATGGAAGCAATCTGTTACAAACAAGAAATCATGACGTAGAAGTTATGGAAATCGAACATGAGTGCATCATTTGTAATCCATAAAACTCAAATTTAACATACATCTGATACACCGTCCAGTAATTATTGTTGCCAAAATTTGTATTCAACTTGTACGAATAGAAATTTGAGTTTAGGTACAATTTAATATTCACGACTAAGCCGTCCTCGAATACATAATTTTTCTCCGTGTGAGTGTTTTGCACATCGTTGCTTAGAGCAAAAATCACATACCGCAGTTTCCCCAATTGCGATGACGCTTTAATCGACCATGTGTGCTTTTCCGTTTACGGTAGTATAGGATTCTTGTACATATCCCACGAGCAGAAATGCATGGGTATTGGATCGACTTGTTCAAGAATGCGTAAAAATTTATGCTTTGTATGTTTCTCCAAATTAATTTGCGGTATTGGCCACTGCACCTATGTCAGCTCGATTTTGGATGAGGGTATATTACTAGATCCGTACAGTGCATTGCCGTTCTCGCGCGACCGTATTAAAATTAATTCGTGACGGCGTTTACTGGGACACGCTTATAATCCTCAAAGAACCCCAAGAGTGAGGTGGGTTTTCTTTCATACTTTCTCCCACCTGGTGGCAGTGATTTAAAATGAATCTTATTCTACGTATTGCAAAAAAATAAAAATATCAGGTGTACCGGTATGAAGTGAGCGTTAAAATACCAATGTGTCGAGAGGGAACATTTGTTGTGAACGAGCCTTAATGTTTTTTTTTGTTTGGTTGGTATGACATCTGTTCAAACGTATATAATATACATCACGTCATTGAGTAAACAACATCATATTTTTTCATCGTGTTAAAAATGTCGAATTTTTTACCACAAAATGATGATTTGCGAAATTTCTATCAGAAGCAACATGCAAAAGATGGTTTCAACGGTTCAGAGATAACGATTTTAATGTGAGAAATGAAGAACGTGGAAGACCACCAAAAATGTTTCAAGACGCCGAATTGCAAGCAATATTGGACGAAGATGATACTTTGAGTCAAAAGCAAATGGCAGCAATGTTAAATGTTGCACAACAAACAATTTCTGACCGTTCAAAAGCTATGGGAAAGATCCAAAAGTGTGGAAAATGAGTGCCACATGAATTGAATGAAAGACAGATGGAAAACCGAAAAACCACTTGTGAATTTTTGCTTCAAAGACACGAAAGAAAGTCAGTTTTGCATCGAATTGTTACTGGCGATGAAAAATGGATTTATTTTAAGAATCCTAAACGGAAAAAATCATGGGTTAATCCGAGACAGCCATCAACATCGACTGCAAAGCCAGATCGATTCGGCAAGAAAGCAATGCTCTGTGTTTGGTAGGATCAGAAAGGTGTGGTGTATCATGAGCTTCTAAAACTTGGTGAAACTATTAATACTAATTGCTACAGACAACAAATGCTACAGACCAGAAAGGGTTAGAAGACACGGCAAAGTAATTTTGTTACACGATAATGCACCTGCACACAATGATTGGTTTCCTTCAAAAGACGAACATTTCTATTAACGTGGTATCCATAAATTGCCAGAAAGGTGGTCAAAATGTGTAGAAAACAATGGTTAATACTTTGAATACAATTTTTTTATTTCACATTCAAAATTGGTGTTTCGTTTTCACAAAAAAACGCTCACTTCATACTGGTACACCTGATATACAGAGAGCTGCAAATAAGCAAAATCAGTTGTAGGAGGAAGCTAAAGACCTATTGTATGGTCCTAGAATCGATGATTAGTCGGTATGATATGGCTATCATACACTTTTCACTTCTTAAATCTTTAAACGCCGTTTTCTCAAAACTACATTTCTGAAATTGGCGTGAATCTCACTTGAAAACTATACAACGGATTTTAATAAAACTTTAACCATCACTGCACAACATGATTACCTCCCATGTGAACCTATTTGTTTTGAAAAATCACCAAAAAAAAAGTACTTTTTCATTGCAAGAAAGCGAAAAAATAATGAAATACGAACATCTCTATTCAAAAGTGCATAACTCTTCCAATTTTCAACTTTTTCTCATTTTTTTTTAGGTTCACATAGAAACTATGGATATTAGTAATAAAAAATTTTTACACGCTTTGATTTAAACAAATACAACAGAGTGGAGAACTCACGCCAATTTGCAATCCGCGCGCGGACCTGCCAGAAAGAGGTGGTAATATGTTGGCCATTTTGTTTTATCATGCAATAAAGAAAATATATTTTATTAGTTTGAGATATATACGACTAAATACCAAACTTCAAAATAATTGAATACGAGTCTACCTTTTCTGAAAAAATTCCTGAATGTCACGCATTTTTTAGACGTGCATATGTATTTCCCTCCTTAAGACCCTTGGCGACGATCGCAACGAGATCCTCGGCTCGCCTATTTTACAAAGTAAGGCGCCACTCTAACGTAAACTATTTAGGCTCGGCATTCCTTACACTGCGAAGCGAAGATAAATGTATTTTATTTCTTTCATCGTACTTTGTGAATGAGATGTACCATCCTGTATTAATGGGTAGTAATAAACCGCACCGTAATATCTCCTTGTAAGTGCTTTAATGATAATATTAGCATCGTATCCAGAGAGATTATGGAAAATGACCGTTATTACGGGGTACAGTTTATCATTTAAATTACACGAGTTGTGCGTAGGTCCCCAACTTTTGCCCGCAATGTAACAATCACGTACGCCCTTTTAAGAGGATACAAAGGGCTTTTTACACGTATGGCAGTTGGATGTGGTATAATGCTCTATCTCTTTTTCCGTGATCAAAGGTATCGTGGGGGTAATGTTTTTAAGATCGGACCTAACTTCTTTCGGGAGCATATGCAATTGTTGTGCAAACCAAACGTAACAGTCTACGTTGCAACAGGACACATAATATGATTTGCGCGAGTCCATTGTACTCTATACGTAATAACCTACATCGAGCGACGCATGTTTTTAGTAAATCTTTTTTTCTTTTTTTTCTACTGACGGTGATACATATTCATCCGCAAAAGGTGTCAATAAGCACTCAAAGTCCTCATATACTACCACTGAAACAAGTTGCTTGTTCGTCGCATTCTTGAATGACATCCACAGCTCGTTCTTTTGGAGATGTGGTAGGATTATGCGCGTATTATTTACGTCGGTGCAGCATACTTCGTGCTTTCGCAAATTTTCTGGCAACAAAAGTAATTTAGGCATCTGTATTGTTTTCTTAAAAGTTTATGATTTAAATTCATTTGAGTTTCACTCGGGCACCAGGACTATACACTTAACGGGCGCGGCTATTTCGCACTCGGTCGTAAAATATTGTGTTTTAAGTTCCGATACTCGGGCTCGCCGCCTCGGCTCCTTTCTCGACCATTCAGGCGCATGGGTTAGACACGGCTTCTTCCGAGTTTCAGCGTATTGTAAGGGGATGTACCGATATATTAATGTTTTTATTCTAAACGAGTGAATAAAATTCCTCCATTTTCCCCCAAAATCTTGATACCATTCATTCGATATCCGTCGATGTACCCAATCCGTGATTTTTTGTATGAAACGACTTCATATACGCCCCAATTAATTCCGTATTAACATTTATTGTACAGTATTTTCCGAGGCCCCTCGAAACAGAGTCACTGACTAACCCAAAAGCATCTCGTAGAAAGTCTGCCTAAACTAAATGAGACATATTATTCTCCCATATTCTATTCTTCGACCAAATCATCACCACCATATTATGCTCTGTTGTATCCCGATCCACATCGATTGCGTAACACAATTACTCGTAAATATTTCAAATTTTTAATCTGACTGACTCTTTTCTTCTTGGTCGACACAGTTCCAACAGGTGCCGCAGCAATTCCTCCACATACTCATCACACTGCCATTTTAATTTTAGCGCTTCTTCACCATTCTGCACAAGATGCAAACGTGTCTTCAATTTGTTGTATATTTCTTGTTACGTACGCCAACCCTACGCTTATGGAAAAGGGAAATCGAGAAACAAACCAGAGCGAAACTAACATCTGCATGCCAATTGCCCAAATGGTATGTCAGCGATAGTGAAAGGGAAAAACTCAAAGATCTTTAGAAACCCCAGTAAACAGAAAATTAGGGGAACTGAGCGTCCAAAAATCTAGACCCATAATATTGCATCTTAATAGCAAAAGACGACAAGAGGCTCCTAGAGTCGAAAAAGGCATCTATTCATTGTCGACGTTTAGGACTCTAGAACCCTCAGATAAAAAAAAAAAACCTAATGCACATGCCACAGACGCACGTGCAGGATTTTTAGGCCGAAGAGGGGTAGAATTTTGACAATATATATAACGGTGCTTTTCGGCACGGCGATCACTACTATTCGAGTTTTCATTACGGTTAGACGCGACAGTAACGCTCAAAACAGTCTCGATCTCCGTACGCTTAAGTTTTAACCAGTAAGATTGGATAATTTCTGTAAATATTCTTAATCGAGTTTTTCTTCATCCAGTAGTGGACATCACGATATTTGAATACTATCTCAGGCGCATTAATTTTGCGTATCGATGGTTTGGGAATGTCGTAGGGACTCCGAGGCTTACGATTCTCGTGAACTTTCTGAGGCGCATTAAATTTGCGTAGCGGTATTCTGAAGAATCCGAGGGATTAAGAATTTTAATCGTTTCAGTGCCAGGGGTGTTTAAAAATCCGTGTCGGATTGTGCCATGAAGCGCGATAGCGCTTCCTTCATTTATTTGCGAATAATTCCGATCGACGCGGACGCGCTGCTCTTCTTTTTTCTTCTTCTTTTTTATATTGTTAAAACTAAACCTTCAGACCCAATGTGTTAAAGAAAGACTGCTAATTACACAGGTTGTTTACGATTATTTGGACGAAAATTAGTAATTACGAGTGGAAACTTTGTCAGACGCGACGAGATACATTCGGAAACGAGCGCGTTGCGAATAGGCGATCGTGACCAAACATCGCGACACAGTTCACCACAATACGCGAACAGCGCGATCGCGTTGCGAGGCACTAAAACGGTTAAGACACCCTGAGCGATCTTGAGGCGCATTAATTTTGCGATTGAAAACTCCGGACTGTCTGAAATTCCCAACCCGCATGTTCGGTTTTTTTTTATCGGGGCTTAGACAGAGGATCCAAGACGCATTCATTTGTCTATTGGAAACTCGTCAAGGACCACGATTCGTCCCGATCTAAATCGTTTTCGGAAAGCCTTGAGACACACTAATTTTGCGATCGGCGGACCCCAAGCGATCGATCGGTTTGATGAGTAAACAGCCTAGACGTAAAGTACGCGGTGGACGGAACTCAAAGGTTAAGCATTTTTATAATAAATTAGAGAAAACAATAAAAGTTTTAATTTCAAAAGAAGGTTTCCTTGATACCCCTTTTCAACCTCCAAAATTCGCTCAAAATCATTAGTCAATTTGCCTCATCCCAGGGGAGTGTCGCATAGACACACTTGACCGGAAATCGTAAATTTCTTTATCTTAAAATCTCGGAAAATAAATCGGGAAGACGCGAGACCGCGACATAAATTCGACAGTCGTGGATAGTCCGTGCCATTCTAAAATTTCACTTGATGCGTAAGCAAACAAATCGAAGAATACGCTTTTCTCTCGTAGACTGTAAACTCGGAGATTTAACTTGCGAACAGGGCATATATGTAGAGGTTATTTATTGTAATGAGGCTCTAGGCTATTTATTATAATTGATTCGTTATATTTTGACTTAGTTCTTTATTCTAATTGGCATTTATTGTAATTGGTCTGAGTGAATAAATGTGTACATGCGATCTCGTACTTGTGGCTTTGGTTAAAAACAATTGTAAAACAATTCTAACATAAAAAGAAAAATGTGGAAGAGAGGATAGTGTTTTAACCTCCCTCCACGGGGCAAGATACCTTATAGACATCAGGATGAATCGAGGGACGAGAAAGAGGACTAGGAGGGAGGGAGAGGAAAACTATGACGGTTTTTCACTCCCACTATGAGTCCGCTGAAAAGCATGACACAAGGGAAAAAAGTACCCAAAAACTATGCTGCTGTTTAACTTCCTCTACCTCCCTCTCCCGCATAATATTTAGGATAATATGAGTGATAAGATTCTGATCATGTTTCTCTAAAATGTTCTTGACGTGTGACACAGTTGGGACATCACACCCCACTTTAGGACACGCTACGTGCCTAATTCTCTTTCCCACGCGCACTGCGTAAATCACCCTCTATGCATAGTGCATTAATTAATAATCTATTCTTTCTCACCATCTTATACCGATAATAAGTTATATTATCTATGACAACCATAGCAGTCAATATGTTAGTGAAATATTATTAGAACAAACATGTTAATCAAGGAGCATTGCGTAACCTACCATTTGTGTAGTGGAGAGGAGCTTAAATATCCATGTACTCTTAGCTATACACGAGAAAAATTTCGGGTCGGCACAAGTCCAAAGGTGATCTTTCGCTGGACACGCTTATTCTCACCTTTGACACTCATCGAGCCACTGCATTTATACTATTGACGTCACACGTTGCGAAGGAGCAGAATCGTCGTGTTTATGTGGACTTTACTAAACTTCATAATTTCACGTCCCACGATTTGTAATCAATGTCGTTACTACCCTCAGGAAGGAGGAAAAAGATCGACAGAAAAGAAGGGAAATAACCAAATACCGCGTGGGATCGCTCAAGGGGCCCCGAATATTCAACTAATAATTTAACCATAAATATTTTAAAAAAGGGACTAAGAAGCAAATGCTTAGCCAACAAACCACAGCTACGAGCCACCGGTAGCCTAGTCATAAACATCCTTGCGGGTAGATAGCGGATGGCCACCAAGCGCCCTCGATAAACAGAACGGTGGGTCAAACCTTCAAATAGTAACTGACAATATATCCGACTAGAGATACGACAATTTCCTCGACTAGAGAAGAGGTAGCCCAGGGAAGGGAGGCCCGGTTGTATAAGAGAGTATTTTTCGGAGCGCGGGCACTAACTAACTAACTAACTATCAGACTTAGACTCAGTTCGGGAACTAGTAGATTTCGGTGATACTTCTCGATCTCTCTCTCTCTCTCTCCGATACCTATATTCAGTAAGATCTATAGAGTTTTATTTATATATATATATATATATATATTATGTATATATTTGTTAAATATATATATATTTGTTAAATTCATTTTAACCTGCAATTCTATCCGACAAGTCTCTAGGGACACAAAAACCTAAGATGTCCTTGAGTTTTCTGAGGCGCATTCACTTGCGTATCAAAACCTTTTGAATATCGAAAGGACTTGGAATTTTAAGACAATCCCGGGCAATCTGAGGCGCATTCACTTGCGTATCGAAAGCCTTGGAGAACTTAAATTTCTAAGTAACTGTTTTTCAGGCGAAAAGCGCGTGCCGGACAAAATTCTAAGGTTAGACATTTTTATTTAAAACTCGAGAAAGCAATAAAAACCTTTGTTACTAAAGAGAACCTCGGCAGTGTTGAAGAACCCAATCATTCTCCTGCATCCACTCCGGTACCTTTTTCTCGAACAAGCGCATCCCTACGGTGGGTTCGTGCAAGAATTCACCTCATCCCTCGAGAAATTCGCCCAAAGATATTAAATAATTCGCCTCATCTCAGGGGAGTGTCGCGTAGGCACGTTGCCCCCGAAAAACCGCGAATCTTCGTAATATAAATTAATATAAAAATCAGTCCCGATGGTAGATCGTGACAGATTCTATATTTACACCATTGCTTTAAAGTTTGTCACTCACTTCGCACTATTTCGTTCAACCCCGACACTTCTCATTAACTGCGTTCGTCACGCAGTCGTATTAATATGTGCAACTATTGCAGCAAATAATATGCTTAGAATGAAAATATGTATGGGAAGAGTTGCGCACCTTCCCGTCTGATCGAAAAAAATAAAACTGCTTACTACAGTTTTTCTTGTATGCGTCTAATAGTATTATCTGAATCCAGAAAATTTGTATCCAAAACAGCACAGAAGCTGAAAAAGTACTGCCCACTCTCTACCCCATCTTCACCATTCGCACTTGTTTATCCATTCCAATATAGTTAAGTTACGTGCTTTAACGCAGTAACATAATATGATTCTCGTACACAAGGAATCAATAATTTGTTCCATCACCTCTCAAAGGTGCAAGGAGAACTTAGAATATGATCATGACGGTGTCAGGCCGTAGGGATCAATTGGTCTAGATTTATAAACCCTATGATCGATCTGCGCACGATTTACAATCTGAGCAGAAATGTATAATTAATGTTGTTATAATACATATTGAGATATCTAACTGTCTTATTCATAGAAACATGCAAACACCACACTATAAAACCTATCATAACTTACTGCCAGTATAAAGTGTAAAAGAATAGATTATCTTTTAAAATTGAACAATGTCCTTTAAGAAGAAACTTTTGCATTCGATTAATTATGTATAACAATTTCGCAACTTTAACCGATTGTTTCAATGTAAATTAAATTATAGTTCTGATAAGAACCGTGCCATACTTCTGAAAAAGACCATGTCACATCCCTGAAAAAGTGCATTATAGCTCGGGAAAGAATTAATTAATAATAGGTCCACCATCTACGTTGCGTAAGTACTTGATTTAATTTTTTCAATCAATTAATGTTACGAAATCCTTATGCGTAATAACTCTGATACAAAAGTTTTTTTTTAGAAACATATTTTTAATTTTAGAAAATAATCTATTCTTTCTCACCTTCTTATACTAATAATAAGTTATATTAAGTTCTATAATATTGTGTTCGCACGTTTTCATGAATAATACAATTAAATATGTCAATGTGTATTGTAACAACCATAGTTATACATTTCTGTGCAGTTTGTAAATAATGCGCGTGGATTTTAAGGTCGATAAATCAGAACGAATTGGTCCCTCCCGCCTGACACTACCACAGTCATATTCTAAGTCTTCTTTGCTCCTCTTGAAGGGCCACAGAACAAATGATTAATTCCTTGTATATCAGCGCAGAATTCATTCAGAGAAGTAAGCGAAATATATAAAAACTAGGCCAATAGCTGGATATTCAATACTTCACCAGCTCTATCCTATTCATTTGCAATACAACTGATTTACTCTGTTTATCACGTGACTGGTTAGGGTGTGTGACTATTTCCCAAACATTACACATTTCCAAAACTACCTATCATGAATACCGGCCTTCCTATATTCTACCCAATAAAATCCGTATTCGTTTCAGATGTTTTCTTTATAACTTTTCACAGTAAATGATTCAGTGAGCAAGATAGTTATTATGAACTGTCTTTTAACCCATATTATCCCTAATATCTATGTCATAGTCGTATTATAAATGTTGTTTCAGTTACTCACGTTTGATATTGGACTAATACTTCTCAAAGCGAAATTCTCGTGTTCCAAACTGGCCTGCCTGAGCTTCATCTCCGAAATAGTGCTCAGAAGCTCCAATTTCTGCGTCTCTAGAGCGCTTCTCGATAGAACTTCCTTGAAAATGCAGAAGAAAAAGTAAATGGTATATCTTACGTACAAGTTTTATGATAGCATACATACAATGCAGTATACATACTTGAAACATGTTCTTCGAATGAATCGAAGAATAAGTATGTATATTTGATATATATTGTGCTATAAATATAAAACTTTATATATCAATAAATATAGTAGTGCGCGTGCGTGTGTATAATGATAAACTCATATATTATGTACACACCACGAAATTAGAATAATAATGTATAGAATGTCATACTCAGAGCCGTATACAGGAGCGGGTGCAGGGGAGTCCTGGACTGTAATTCCTGCTATCCACTCCCTTTTATATAGAAAGCAATAAAATAAAAATACAACATGTATACTGATATATTAATGTAACCTATATCTGGTTACTTTTTAATCCATTTATGGAATAATAATATAATTATAGATATTCTTTTGTGATTTAAATACGAGAAAGTAGTAAACAAAATACTTGAAGCCCCCCCCCCCCGCGAGCATCAAGCCTAAATCTAGGAACTGTCCGGTGTTCTATTAATAATAATAAAAAAACAAAATTACCTATCACTTGATCTATGGTGTAATTTGGTATTACTAAAAATGTAAATCTTTTTTACGATCAACTACATGTTATACCACAGACCAAATGGTGAATATGGAATATTCATATTATTATCTGTGGCAGCCCTCAAGAAGGATCGTTAAATCGTGCTAATGGTATTTCAAAAGTCTCAAAGTACGCCATGTAATTTTGCCAGAAACGTAACTTTAGATCAACTTAGAAACAACTTAGATCCGAGCAAAAGTAAAAATCGGACTACCAGCTGCGATAGAAAAAAATACTCTAATCGATAGAATTGTGACTCATTTGAAATCAAAGGAATGCGTTCGAGAGGAAGAACAAACACTGAAGAATACAGCAATGGATCTAACAGCGTATGTAACGATGACCTTGATAGTCTCAGAGGCGACGATACAGACATTGACGATATTCTGCGCATAAATACAGCAACAACTGATGATATTGCAGTAAGTACTCTAGGCATTGACGTAGAATACCCCAAATACGGTTACATTCCCGATAAAAAATAATAAAGCAACTTCAAATTTGGAATCAAAGCTAGTCATTATCTGCAAGGCACTCGATGGTAAGAACAGCTTGCAGGTCCAAACAGTGACGCTACTATTTCCTCACATCGCGGAGTTTGCTGGGACAGAAAATGAGGATGTGGACTTGTGGGTGCAGCATGTGGCAATAATGACTTAGATGTCCGTTTTAGTGCCACGCAGCGCAATCGCGCTGTTCGCGTATTGTGGTAAACTGTGTCGCGATGTTTGGTCACGATCGCCAATTCGCAACGCGCTCGCTTCCGAATGTATCTCGTCGCAAGTCTGTCAGAGTTTCCTCTCGTAATTACTAATTTTTCTTTCAATTAATTGTAAACAACCTGCGTAATTAGCAGTCTTTCTTTAACTCATTAGATCTCAAAGTTTATTTTTAACAATATTTCGACGAAAAAAAAGAGCAGCGCGACCGCGCCGATCGGCATTATTCGCAAATAAATGAAGTAAGCGCTATCGTGCTTCATAGCACAATCCGACACGGATTTTTAAAAACCCCTGGCACTAAAACGGATATACGAGTCTCGAATAATATTACGATCCTGAATACTTCGAGTAGGCCGATTAAAACAGCCATGCATTGGTTCGATCTGAGAACAAATCAAGTATTAGAATCTTGAATAAGCTTCAGAGAGGCTACTTTGAAAATATTCAACACGAAAATGATTTTTCACATCGCATTGCAACGAACAGAGACAAGAGAATGGAACTATACCAAAGAATCCTTGCAAGAACATGCAATGAATAAGCTTGCGTTTATCTATTAACTGAATTTGCTAGTGAAGGATATAATCCATTTCCTAATAAAAAGGATAATTAGTAGCACCCTCAGACGGACAGTGATAGAACTAAGGGTTAATAGCGTATATGAATGCCTGGAAGAAATACATCGGATTACATCCGCGAGCACAGATGTTGAGAAGAAAACGAACAGTGGCGGACAAATGGAGAAAATGAAGGTCCAATGTAAAACTTGTGAGAGGATCGACCACGCAACCATCCAGTGCAAGATCAAAAAATTACGTGTTTCCTGTGCAAAGCAAAGGGCATTACAAGATGAACCACCCAAATAGTCAACGGGTGCGATATCAACAGTATTCGAATTCACCTTTAGTCGTCGGACTCGTGATTCTAGGAATTCCGAATTGTTTGTCGGTAGTTGGTTCACCTGTAAAAGTATATAGATTAAACTATAGTATAACGTCTATTCTTTCTTAGCGTTGCTAGACACAGGTGGCCCGGCGTCCTTTATTGTACCGAGCATATTTACAAATCATTTCAAATATTCAAATATCTGTTAGAAATGCTTAAGATATCGTTACAAACTTTTACCGCGGAAAATATAGCGGTTATATTATGCGAAACAACAAAAAATTCGATCAGATTCGAACTGTTACCTGATGTTAATTTGCAAGTTGATTTTAGGTGCTTCCAAACCATAAAGTCAGTGCACACCTTATAATCGGTCGTGACCTAATACATATGTGTAAGGTAACAGTAATTCACAGTTGTAATAAAAATTGTGCAATATTTGATATTACTTCTTCATCAATAGAATTGGCATGCATAGAAATATACAAGATGAATAATACACTGATTAACTATTTGAATGATTTAGAAACCGATTCAGATACAGATTCACATTCAAGTTGTAACCGTCTAGGTTACATTCATTTGCAAGACCGTCCCGCCTAGGCGTGCGACTCAGCGTTGGCGCATTTCGGGAACCCGCCGAAGGGTGACTCTCGCAAGATGGGAAGGTGGCGAGCTCCGAAAAGGTATCGTGGTGGCACTCGGGGAGCAGGCATCGTGCAAGGAAGTTTAAATTGTAAACCGTAGCGGATCGGGAATGGACCGGCGAGGAAAATGTTTCGTACCCAGGAGAGGGATCCGTGCCCTCTACAACCCACAGAAATCGATCTCCGTCGTAACCCAGGTACGAAAGGACTCACCTTCTGTGAGTAGTAAAATTATAATTTTTGCAAAACCGTCTGCGTCCGGATCCCGAGGTCGTAACGGTAACTGCCCGAGTGGACGTTGGAAAATAAAACCATCGCACACGAAAACCGTCACGAGCCGTAGATATGGTTAATTGTCCTTTCTCTATATAAGTCCCTCAATTATCTACTTATTTATTTCATATTTATTTATTTATCTTGTATGTATTTATTTACTTCGTATTTATTTATTTATTTCTCATTTATTTGTATATACGATTGTTACCAATTAGTTGATAATCCTGTAAAAATCTTGGTCACGACACAAAAAAAAGAGGGAAATAAAGAAATAGGGTTTCGACGGGTAACAAGGTACAAAAACATATAAAATCAATCGGCTTCAATCGTAAATAATGATTATTATGTAACAGTCAAACTAAAGAAAAATTCCATGTACCCGTACGCACCGCGTCGGTTTACACTTATGGAGCGCAAGCAATTACAACAGAGTACTGATGATTTTCTAGCGAAAACAATAATTAACAAGTTAATTGCCAAACCTGTTTTACATTCCTTTCCTTTTAACCCACAATCTCCATTTTCGCTGATATGCCGGAAATCTGCTTCGGGTGCAATAGTTGTTCTTTGATACAGATCATTTATTTTAATTGAGACTTTTTTTTTTAATTCGTTTTTGGCACCGACCGCTAAGGTCTGCTAAGACTGCTTTGGCCTAGGCCCTACTATTTAAGGTAGGTTCTGCACTCCCAAAGCAAGAGTATACATATCCCATAGAAAAACCAGAAGCGATGGGTAAAATTCGAACCCGGGTCTTTCGCGTAGAAGTCCGAGCCTGTACCCACTACATCACCGTAGCTCTCTCAATGTAGCGTCCTACACTATTACTTTAGAAATGCCTTACGTTCAGTCAGTTGTGTGCGATTCTTGTGCAAGTGTGGTGTAGAAAATGAAAAATAATAAAAATATATAGAATGTAATTTTTTCAATTTTATATTGTCAGTCAACATACATCGACGGTGCCTGTACACAAAGTAGACTGTCGATCACTGGTAACTGACGCGGTCCGAACAGAAAATTAAGTGTTTAGCACCGCAATCAACTTGGGACTTAACGTGTTAAATATAGCACATCTTCGCCCTACGCCCGAGGCTGATACAATAATCATTCCAGGATTCTCGCTATGGATGGATACCATTTGTAACGTTTACGGAGCAGAAGACCGTTTACCAGGTGTCCACCTTGCCTTTGTAGCGTACTGTATAATGAAGATAAGGAATAAAGGAGACCGACCTTTTTAATTTTTTTTTCATTGGAAAATTTTTTTAACGCATTGATAAGATGTTTCTGATCAACATGATATCAAACCCGAGATAATTACGACAACATGTACTTATTTAATACCTATTTGACCACTGATTTAATTTTATTATCGTTCTAATTACATCAGAAACATTGGTTGTTCAACACACTTGAAATAATAATAAGAAAGAATACTCCACGTATTATAACCGTTCCGTAAATTTTACTGAACTGCAAAATTTAGTTTTATTCGGTAGATAAATAATCTTATAGCTTTGTTACAAGCATCTAACTTTATGTTAAATGGAGACTCCGCCTACATTATTACCGGGAATGTAGGTTTATGATTGTACGTTACTCATCAAATAGTTCCTCCTTCATCATGAACGTCGCTCAAACAGTACCTCCTTCCTCGTGTATGACCTTATGCATTCAAGGGAAATTTCGGGAGTGTATTGCAATAAGTGATTTGCAATTATTAATTAATAAAACATTAATAAACATTCAATTAATAAAACAAGGTAAACAAAAAACGGTTTCGCACTTATCCTCATCATACAGGAAATAGGTGCCTTATGTATGAGATGACAACCCCCTTCCCTTATCAAACTATAAACCTTACATTGCAGTATTACAATCCGCAATTTCGTGAGTAATTTGCAATATGCCGATTAGTTAATGTGAGGCTTTATAAGCACTACATTTACGGAGATTTGTTGTATATCTGTCTTTACGGAGGCCCGTTAAATTGGCAGGTAATGCAAAACCACGTATATTCTTAAAGGAAAAACGTTTAAGTTTATTAAAGCTGTTAAGATTCCATAAATAATTATAAACTAATGCAAACTTTTGCTGTACATACATTTATTCTATGCATTTTTTTGCACACATATTTTGTTATCCGTATACATTTTTTACAAACGTTCTTTTTACATTTAATACAAATCCTCTTACTTTTATGTTTGTTACAATAGCCGATTTGACACGATTTGCGCAGTTACGAATTACTAACGGATGAAAAGAAAAATTGGAACATGAAATCTTTTCGGGATATTCTCGCACCGGTGCATTTCTTGTGTAGTACCCAAGAATTTATAAGTGCCAAATCCAAAATATTATGAAAAAACTGAAGAAGCTATTGGAAAATACCTGCTTCTACACTGTATTCGTGCGTCATTTGGTCGACTAAATCTGCACCGAACTTGATCTTATTATAAAATCTGATTGTTCGAGGGATACTTTTGCGATTACACAATGTCACAAATGTATATTTTGTATTTAGTGATAATACTTTTACTTTTAGTTTACTCTGGTAAATAACCAGAATGCTGTTGTGCGATTTATAATGCAATGGACAAAACAGGGTTATTCTAACGTTACATACTTTTCCTGGTTTCGGTAACTCCTTTTTGTTATCTCGCTTGAATGGTCCTAACTAAAGTTATCTTTTCTGCTAATAATTTTTTTTGCAAGTGATATCCAGGTAGACAAGTTATCCGTAGTTATATTTTTTCCTTGGCGTAAATATGGTTTAGCCAATTTTAAGACTACAATTTGCTCTAAAAGTGTGGAAGATCGAGTTTTGTCTTTATACCAAAACGGAAAATCATTTATAATATATTTTATTTTAACATCGACTATCAACCAACATTTCATGTCGAATTTGTTAGGCTTGTTAGGCATATATTGCGTAAAGCGACATCGAGCTTTCGTCGGAAACAGTTGTCCATCAATTGAAATATTCTGATATGGTTTGTAGCACGGTTGACTGTTATGTATAAATTTATTTCAAGTTTCGAATATTAAGACAAACTTATTTGTACGAGAAGTAATACGTGCAATTTAGAGATAAGCAGACGTAACAAATCCCTTACTCTTGCGAACCGCGGTACGTTCATATTGTGTTCGAATTCATCAAAGGATATATCTATTGAATTATAATTTTTATTTAGTTTCTTCGTACTAACTACTTTTACATTTATCACCACAAAAATAATTTCATAAAAAAGTAACGATTTATTACGATTAACTATGAAACTAGCGTACCCATCATTTTGACGGGTATCCGTAGAGATACATATAGGTCATGTAGAATTCTGAAATTATAGGGGTGAGGAGAAAATAGATTTGAGTATACATTCGTCTCATTATTTCAATAGTTGTTAACATAAATCAGAAAAAAATTAATAGTAAGATGTTTTGTAATTTTGATCGTGATATAACTGATAACATGTCATGATATAGCTACATAACTTCCATTCAATCGTTACTTCATCTATGATAGGAGGGATCGTATATTGTGCAGTATCTTAACATTAATAAACGTAGCGATAATAACACACTTACTAAGCACTTTTTCGAACGATAACGCTTAGACAGCAGCACCTTATTTAAATGATATCGCCCTATCAAATATATTTCTGTATCGGTAAAATCCTGCGCACTGCGCAAACAATCCGACGATTGGGATGCGAATGGATCCCACATTACGCACGAATCTGAATATCAGTAAACGTAGGTACAATAATCCATACACCGCAGAATTTTTTTCGGGCAATAACCCTTGTCACCGTACTTTTTACTCGATCTTTCTCCCTTATTACTTATTTTCGGTACAGCGTAAGATTGGGATACAAAATTTATATTTTCTTTAATTATTTATAAGGTTCGTGTTTTCAAACACCGGAAAGCGGGGAGTCAGTAGATTAATTAAGGCACAACACAATTGAGTACGTTTAGACCCAAAATGATATACTTCAAAGAAATAAAAATACAGAACATTATTATCCTATTCATATCCACGTCTTTCGATTTTTATATAACGGGCGATTCCTGGAGGTGAATCAGTTACATGCTGACCCAGCTATACAGCATACAGCGAATGAGATTTTCCTTCGAGTTAGACTAGTAGAGTTATTCAACAACTACTTCCAACCTGGTCACTTCCCCCACTGTAGAGACGGAATCATCTGGTCCTTATAAAGAAAAACCAGTCAGTTGAGTTTCTCTCGGCGTGCCGACCGATCCGTCTACTCGACGAGGTAGACAAATTATTCGAGCGAATAATAGCTTCTCGCCTCGCCGGACGCCTTTCCGCCCTTAGACTCCATCTGGATAAGAGCCAGTTGGCTTCAGATCGAGACTCTCGAACATTGACGCGGTCTTATGTATGAGGTCTACTCTGACTCGGTCAGAGCTTCTGGGAGCTTTCCCTTCCGGGGAACAATCCTGAAGGAGCTCCAATACCATTAGATGTCCACATAACTCCAAGATATGATCCGATCCTATTTGTCGGTTAGACTGGTATAATAATGATAACCCGGACAGGTTGGCCACAATAGTCGTGCTGGAGACTAAGCGCGGTGCCCCACAGGGTTCCGTGCTAGGACCAATCCAGTGAGACATCGCATACGAGGTTTTGCATGCCGACCTTTCCACCGGTGTAATATGGAGTAGCATGCATCGTTGGAAGGATCACTGACCTGGGGTTCTGCGTGGCTCCCCACAAAACGAAAGCGATGTGGTTTTATAACCCTTGCCATCGTGGGGAATCCTCAATACCTGCGTCGATGTGGACTCCGGGATGGGATACTTAGGGTTCACCTTAGACGACCAATGATGTTTTATAGTCGACTTCCATCGCTTGGCTCCCCGAGCGAAACCGATAGCTGGGTGGCTTAAACGTCTCCTCCCGAACCTCGGAGCAGCCCGAGGGTGATGTGCACCGTCTATATGCGGGAGTAATGCAGTTGGATGATTTCTGCGGAGCCTCGGCCTGGTCGCGCGACCTGACGGCCAATTGGATTGAAAGGCGGATGACCATCAGAATTGCACGGGCGTACCGCATGACTTCCTATGCGTCAACGATGGTTCGGGTGGGGTAACTGCGCATGGAGCTCTTTGCGGAGGAGATGGGGGAAAGATACTTCGGCGTTATGTACCTCGGCCAGGCTAGGGAAGGTGCCTCCGAAATGGGGCCACTGAGGAAAAACTCATCCGTATGGATGAGCGTCCCATTGCACCAGTGGCTCCTCTGGGAGTAACAAGCATCTCGAATGCGGGCTCGAGTCGCCATTGACCGCAACCCCCCCCCCCCCCCCCACACCGGGGGGAGCTGCGTGGCGGCCGAGTAAGGCCGTTAAATTAGAGTTGCAGGCTTACCTGGGGGGTCCTTAAGGCCCCTCCAAGTAAGGGCACCCTTTAGGGGCTGCAACGCATGGGGGGCACCGGATGTGTTGTTTGCAGTTTCCAACGTCCCCGTCACTGCGCATATATATATACTATTGTATTCTATACTCTATATACTATTCTTTGCTCATCCACTAGTAGTCCTAGTTCTTCTCATTCCATTTCCACCATTTCTATCCTATATTTATTCTACTTGTCCTCACCCATACTCTCACTCACCTTACCCTTTCCTCCCTTCTTGGTATTTGGTATTAGACAAGTAGAATAAATATAGGATAGAAATGGTGGAAATGGAATGAGAAGAACAGGGTACTAGTGGATGAGCAAAGAATAGTCAGAGAGGAGGAGAAGAGGCAAGGAGAGGTAGTGCAGAGAAGGAGTGGATGAAGAAGAAAAAAGAGGGAAAGGGGTAGGATGAAGACAGGAGACGGAAATTGAGTGACGGCTTGGGTTCTAGAATATGACAAGGCTGAGGGGAAAAGACAGATTTTTGGGAGGGTTTAAGGGAATAATGGCGTTGACGGAGACATGGATGAAGAAGAAGGAATGAGAGGCACTGAAGCAGTGGTTGCCAAAGGGATATGAGTGAAAGGCGGAATGCGCGGCGAGAGGGAGAAGGAGGGGGAGAGCAAGAGGTGCGATGTTGATAGGAGTAAAGAAGGAGCTGATGAAAAAAGGGGGATTGCAGGCAGGGAGGGGGGGTGATGGAGGTGGAGCTAGAAAGGAAGGAAGCGCCAGAGATAAAGGATAGTAGTAGGGTCGTATGTGAACGGAGGAGTACAAACGATAGAAAATGAGATGGGAGTATAGATGAAAGATAGGCGGAAGAGAGGAGGACATTGATAGGATTTCAATACAAGCATAGGATGGAGGTGGGGCGGAAATGTGGAGGAGAAAGGAGGATCAGAGAGGATGGAAAGAAAATGGAAAGACAGGAGAGAGGGAATGCGGGGTTTTGAACGGATGTACGAGGAGGGCGAAGATGGGAAATTTACTGATATAGGGGGAAAGGGAATTCTATGATAGACTATGTGGTGGTGGATGGAGAGCCAAAGGAGAAGGCAAAGAAGATGACGGCGGCAGCGAGTAGTAGTGCTAAGGAGGATAGAAGCAAGGGGATTAGGATAGGGAGAGAGAAAGGTGAGGAAAGAAAGAGAGGGGTTTGGGATGAAGAAGGCAGAAAGGAGTTTCAGGAAAGGATGAAAAAGGAAAGACAGTGAAGAGGATGGTGATGGACTATCTGCACGAGAAGAGAAAGATAAAGGAAGCAATAAGACCGGGGAAAACAAAGGGGGGATGAAAAAAAGTTGACCGGAGGGTGGGACAAAGGGTGCAGGGGGAGGAAGAAAGAGACAAGAGAGGAATTGAAATAGTGGATGAGGGCATACAGGTTATTGTATGAGAGGAAGAAAGGGGAGGAAGGAGAGAGCTGAGAGACAAGGATCCAAGAGGTGAAGAGTAAAGGGGACATATAAAAGATAATACATGAATAGAGAAGCAGAAAGAGAGAGGTGGAAGAGGAGATCTGCTGTTAAAAACATACAAAACGAAGAATACTGTAACTCCGTTAACACGTTGAGTGCCCGTCCCTCATGAATGCGAGTTTCTAAGCAAACATAAATATTTCTTCGTCATTACTTAGCACAGTTTCACTTACACTTTTGCGCTGCCCGATGAACATTTTAAGGATCAATAAATTAAGATGTTAACGGAATATACTGCTCGACGGAATGATAGTTCTAATATAAATGCGGTAAGCTTTCATGAAATTATTTTCAACAATACTGTTACTGCATTAGGCAAATGATAAGGAATGCCTGAACAGGTGCCCACCAGAAGTTTTGTTACGCTATAGAAAATTCAACCAAAACGTGACCATATAATGAGTTGTTCAATGAACCATACAAGATTCGGTGAACAAAACTTTGCTCGGGTAAAAATTAATTAGAACGTGGAAAAAAACATAACTGGCGGTAACCAAAAATCATATCGCGCTGCTTACAATCCGAGATGCTCAAGCCGCGAACGGTAGTTTGAGAGCCTCCACGGAAACATAGCCGTCACCCATATCTGGGTGACGTGGCGTTCAACGTGTTAAATCCGTCAAATACATCTGTCAGTGCATGAATAAAGGTAGCCATATGGCAGTTTTTGGCACGCAACCAGAAGTAAGTGATAGGAATATGGTGAGACATATCGATAAAATTACGGGCTGAAAAGTATATAAATAGCAACGGAGCTGTATAACGAATTCTTGCATTTCCTATATATGAACGAAGTCCAGCTGTTGTTTACTAAGCAGTACATCTCAAAAATAAACAACACGTTAACATATAACCTTGAATCCACTGGCTACAACGTTAACTGCTTTCTTCACATTAAGTCAACATGACGCGTTTGCGAAAACTCTGCTGTATTCGGAAATGCCTACATATTACACATGAAATGCAAGTATAAAATCATTTATTGGGGAACGGCCGACACTGAGATGTATGCAATAGTGACACGTGCAACGCATCACATCCAAACCAAATTCGTTCACTGTTTGCAATCATATTAACCACCTACTCTACATTGTCTCCAACAGAATGACAGGAGAAATATAAATCGCACATGGCTAAAGATATTTTCTGTTGAATACGCAAAGAAAATTCAAATATAAACATGGATTTTGCAACAAAGATCTGCAACAAAGCGATGACAATCATTAAAGATTTGTGCTTAGAAATTGCGAATAAAGTTCTCAATCTTAAAAAATCAAATCAATCAATAAAATTGCATTGTAATCAAAATTACAACATGGTTGATCTCTTGTCGTATGTACTAATTAATCAAATATTACTAAGCTAACGCTTGAGCAAAAAGGGATTTAGGATCAAATAATGCAAACTATCAATAACAGAGTTGGAGAAATTTTGTGTGATGCACCAAGAGGAACTAGAAAATTGTTCTTAACTAGATTTATTCCAGCAGCAGTCAATCCCAAAATGACATAGACTTAACTCTTGCATCGTCCAGAATAGCTGCGACATTGCTACCTGACTTACGAACTGCTCATTCCGCTTTGAAATTGCCATTCAATATGTAATTCATTGAGACTCCCACGTGCAACATTTCCAAAGCATTTGGCATGGGAAAAGTATTGCAAAAATGCAAACATATTATTTAGGATGAATGCAGAACAGCGCACAAAAAATCGCGCTAGGCTTTTAATTGATTATTAAGAGATTTGCGTAGAAACATCTGACTATTTGGGAACGTATTAATATTGCTTGCATGAGATTTCAGGCAAACATTACCTCAACATTCCTCGAACGATATCAGTGGCCGATATAAGTACTTGTCTGAAATATACTTTAAGGCGACACATAAAGACGTTAAAATTAACTAGAAATATGTATGTCCAACTGTAAAACGATTGATTGGCTGAGATATTCTCACATCAATTACTTTAAAATAGGAAGGGCAAGGTGCCAATTGATTTGACATCAGAACGAATTTCATCGATTCGAATTCATCAAAGGATAGGTTTAAAAAGTATTTCGCAATATTCAAACCAATTATAAAAATCACGATTGGCTGAGGAAGCGGGTTGTCATTGCGGTCAAGAAAAAAACTGTCTACAAACTTAACACTTTTTCAGTCTAACATTCAAAATGAGGCTGTCACATACAAGTCCAACAACATTGTTGTGGAAGTAAATGAAGCAGTTCATTCTACAACAGAATTTTTTAATGTACTCGATCTACCAGGGATGCCACTGCACGCACTGCAATTGAAAATCAACGTGCCAATTATTATATTGCAAAATATCCAAGTGCCAAACCTTTGCAACCACATGCGGTTTGTAAAAAAAAAAAATTAATGGACAACGTCGTAGAAGCAACAATCTTGACAGGACCTTTCAAAGGCGATATTCATCAAATATGCCATTCCAATTTAAGAGATTGTAATTTCTAATTAGAAAAGGTATGAGACGGCGCATAATATACAACCAATTTTATGCTTTTTTGTGCATCAGTGGATCAGAAAAATGCAACTGCACTTTTTTTAAAATGAAAACCTATGTTTTTCACTACACCAGTCAATGCAGTTACTTGTGCTCCACATAAAAGTGCTAACATACTGTTGTGCCAGAAGATGCTGGCAAACGAGCTTATGCTCAGGGGAAGAACAACAAAACACAGAACACCAAATGTAACAACTCAACACAACTATTTATTAGTACAACTCAAAGGTACAGTCGCACAATCTGCAATCACACTTTCGACTGACTTTCTTCTATTGTCAGCACCTTCGTTGATAACCGCCACTGCTTGGCTATAAAGCAACATCCTCAGCCAATGTAACATTACCCTCCTCTTTAAAGAAAACGGACGTCTCGACTGCGTCGTCTTTTCATTTTCTGCTGCAAATATTAGTTGAAGCATCGGCAGCCAGCTTCAGTACTAGGTTCCTAACTCCGGTTCATCAAATCGTCACCTGTCAGCGAGATCGCTAACTTCCTTTCCCGAGTACCTCTATCTAAAAAGGGGTAAACTAAACAAATATGATCTTTTTACCCAAGTGGTATTTAAATATAGCCGTCTTCATATTAATCCATCATATCAGGAAAAACCACCCAGGAACCCTAAGCAAGATATTGATTGTCTTTCAGCCTGGCTTCATAAAGACCGTTCTTCTGAAGATGACCTGACTGTTCCTCTTGCCTCTTCGCCTTAGTGTTCCTCCTTCTTTAGAACTTTTTGATGGGCTCCATTCAGACAGATGGGACCACTCTCCTTGAGATGTGCCCCCCCTCCCCCCTAAATCATTAAGGCAACTTCCCTCAATGATTCAGTGCCACATACTACGGATACGCAGTCAGGATTTCATGTTCCTTCCAGACACAGTCATGATTCCATCTGAGAGGTTACCCTCTGAGATAGCAGTTCTCCAACTTCTCACACTGCACAGGAGAAAGAAGTCCACCGCAGGCCAGGTGAAACCCGTCCCCTTAGCTTCTGTGGCAAAACGTTCTCTTGCAGGGCAAAGATGTCGAATATTATCCTGCATGCTTTGATCCTATTTCTTTATAGCGAACCAAACGTTTCACATGAATGACCCTTGGCTTTGACGTCGGTGAACAAACTATGCAAAACATTAATTGATTCAACATATTTTGTACTACATACGTTCCTTCCTAATCCGATTGTAATTTCTGACATAGGCCTTTGATCCTTTGCCGGTTATACAGCCTCACTTACTCTCCTAAGAAAAACGAAATGAGTTCCGAGAAAGAATCATACCAGGACTTCATCCTTTCGGTACATATCTGCACCCGCTGATGCACAAAGCTGTGAATCTCATCAATTCTTCTTCTCACCTCAGGGACAGGCTTATTCCCCTCCATCCAATTAAGAACCTCAGCTCCTCGCAGTCAGTCCAAGAGAAGGTGCAGTTCACAGGCAATGAGTTCGTAGTGACACGTTTGAAATACCAGCAAGACCATCGTAATCCATTTGTCCCAGGCCTTCTCGTACTCTGAATTAACTGGGACAAGTACTATAACAAAGCCCTAATCATCCTCTTCAAAAGATCCTGTGATTGAGGCTCTAACAGAGTTATTCTTGTCTTCTTGATCCTCAACATCTTCAAGAGCTCTTTGAAGATAGTGGAACTCAAAACTCCGACACTAATCAGAATGTAACTCCAGCGAAACTCCATACCGTTTGATCACTTCCTTGAGGAGAGTCCTCGCAATGGTCATCGCCTGCTGATTAGGTAAAGAAAAAATATCTGGACATGTTAAGAAACAATCCATCACCACCAGCACATATTTGTTTCCAGCCAAAGACCTTGGCAAAGAACTCATAGCAGCGAGCGCCACCTCTCAAAAAGTACCCCAACGTTATACAACTTCAGACTCCTTCTTTCCATGTCCTTGGGCCCCTTCTTCGTCGCACAACTGATCCAACAAGAAAAACCTTTGTTGCACCCGTGCCAACATTTTTCAGAAGCTGAAATGTTTTCTAGTAGAGGGATCGTAACATCTATGTAACGCCTTTTCAACGTTGCTTTTCGGGATCAGGGGTAACCAGCTCGTGTCTCTACAGCCTGCCGATTCCCATTTTTGGAATAAAACGGCTTGCCTCACTTCCAAGAAGTCTCAGTTTTTCCAATAAAACTTTGCTCCAGGAGGGAAAGCAGAAGTTTCCAGCCAGTTAGGTTTCTCTCCATCTATCATCCTGCGACTGATAAAACTTATTTCCTTGCCGTCCTTGTGAACCTTCTTTCAATCTTCACGATCTTGAATCTAATACACTACTCGTAGAATCTTATGCTTGTTTTCCTCCTGTCACAAGCAATGTGCACACAACATGTCACAAGGGCTAATTGAGACAAACCGCATTCAAGTGATTCTTTCCCTTGCAGTGCTGAATCTCAAATTCATATTGTTATAAGCATTCGATCCAACACGCAACCAGTCTCTCTGGATTATTGAAAGACAGTAACCATCTCAAAGCAGCATGGTCTGCCCTTATTAAGAATTTTCATCCATAGAAGTAATGGTGAAAATGATCTATGAACTGGACGACTACCAAAAGCTCTATTCCTATAATGCAATCATTTCTATGCATTATTCCCAACATTTAGAAAAAGCAATGACTTTTTCTTGTGCATTGTACGCTTGGAAGAGTACTATTCTTATCGCAGCATTAGAAGCATCTGTGCCCAAGATGAACTCTTCTTCAGCTGACAGATAAACTAAAATAGGTCCCTCAACCAAAAGCTTTTTTAACCATCTAAAAATTTCTTTGCATGTCACTGTTCAATGGAATGCTCCCATGGATTCTATTAAGTAATGTAATGGTTTCGCTATCAACGAGAAGTCCTTCACAAATTTCTGATAAGTACAGAACCCCAGGAAGCTGCACAGTTCCATCTTTTTATTCAGGATAAACCACTTCTAGATGGCGGTAATCTCCTCCAGATCCGTTTCCACTCTATTTCTGGAGACTAGGTGGCCAAAGTACTTCACCTCTCGACAGAAGAATTTACATTTCTTCGGGCTTAGTAGTAATCTTGGCTTCACGCAGGCAGGGAAATACGTTCCTTAAGTTTATGATTTCCTCTTTAAAACTACTGTCACAAATAATCACATCGTCCAAGTGTATGAGGCACATTTTTCAATTTATCTCCGCTAAGACGGTTTCTATAAGATGTTCGAAAGTAGCTGGGGTATCGCCGAGTCTAAATGGCATAACCTTAGGTTAGCCCAACACCAACAGAGAATGCGGTCTTCTATTTGTCTTCCTTAGTTATCGATATCTGCCAGTATCTACTTTGCGAATCGAAAGTAGACAGCCAGCATGAGTCAGTCAGAGCGTCTAACGTGTCCTCGATCCTTAGTAGCGTGTAGAAATTCTTCTTCGTAACTTCGTTAAAACGGCGATAGTCAACACGGAATCGCGCACTGCCACGACCTCTGCACGGTGAGGGCAAGAAAACAGAAAGTCTGTAGTTCAGCCACTACACTTTGTTAGGTTTTCCGGTCTGCTCCTATTCGACTTTCTTGTCTGTATTTCTTTGGGCAATTCCTCTGGAGGTGTCCAGTCCTTCCACAGCATCAACACTGCACAGAACTTTTCTCTAGTCTCGCCGGAACTACATCCTTCTGATGAGACTTCTTCCTCCTTTTATTCGTTCCCTGTGATGCTTAAAACGGACAAATACTTAATTTCTTTTTCAGAGGCTGCTCCTGTGTAAAGGCACCGACCACTTTCATCTTTAAGGCCCGCACAACTACGGAGCTTAGAGTAGCGAATTTTTCAAGGCGCAGCGTCGTTTGTATGTTATCCACCAGCGTATCTTTTGCCTCATCGTAGCAATCGCAAAAAACGGTCTGTGCCAGCCTTTCGATTTCGGAGGCCAACACAGAGGTAGACTCCCTTTTCCGTTGCTTATAGTTGTAGAATTTAACCTAGTTTAATTGTGCAAAATTCTTTGGACCATAGTAGAATTCTAAAGCCGTACTCAATTTAGAAATCTTCGAGTGTGGTTTCGGCAAACCAATGCTTTTCTCAATTTATCCCATCCATGTACCCTTGCCACGACCTCGAATTGTATTAAAAAATCCTTCCACGAGGTATTTCCGTCGAACGATGGTGGTCTAAGCATATGCCCCAAGTCAGATACATCCCAGTGCGTACCCCCCCCCCCCACATACTATAAAGAAATTGGTTGCGTAACTGGAAAAGTAGCAGGTCCTATGGACACTAAGCCATTTACAGGAATGAGCTCATAACTTCTCTTGCAAGACGCTGTACCTTGACACTTTTCTAAAAACTGGTTAAACCTAACCACTAAGATTGTTTGGTGATTCTCCAAATCCTCCAGCCTCGTCTCCTGAACCGCAGCCCTGGCCGAAGAAACGCCATCCTCCGCTTGTCTCTTCTCTTCCGTCCTCACACGCCTGTTCTACCATCTGGAATTAAAGAGCTACTGCTGCTCTTCAAATTGCAAGGCAATAGTTTGTCGAAAATCCCTAAAAAAATTCTCCAGCGATTCTCCTCCTCGGCCGTAGAATGGATTTTCATCCCATTTGACATCAGTGTTGCGCCGGAGAGTGCTGGCAGACAAGCTCATGATCCGAAGAAGAACAACAAAACACCAAATGTAACGACTAAATACAATTCTTTATTTTTACAACTCGAGGCTACGCTCGCGAATGCCGCACCCGTCCAGTCGCACAATCTGTTACGCGCCTTCAACTGACTTTCTTCTATTATCAACACCTTCGTTGAGAACAGTCGTTGTTTGACCCTAAAATGGCATCCTTTGTTAGCATAACAATATTTATGCCCAAAACTTATTTGTTAGGAAGTTATCGAAGCTAAAATTTCTCTGAATTATTCCGATCTCTCGGTAAGTATTCTGAAGTACCTACGTACGTTTCGTTCCATTACAATATTCGTAAACATGAAACGGCTGCTAGTCTCCGTCAGATTAAGATTTTTTCCAGTAATTATTAACTACCCGTGTGCAATTGTTTGCCGACCCATTGTATCGAAATCATAGCTTTTACGAATAGTAAAGCAGTTGCCGTGTATATCTTATTCGGTAAATGCAATCAAAATGGCACTAAAGCTGAAAAGCTGTTTCGAGAGACATATCCTAATCGGCAATAGCCCTCACGTTCATATTTTTACAAACTGGTATTCAATTTATACCAAAACGGTTCCTTCCATAAAGCAAAACAAGACGTGCCGAAACCAATCGTTGAAGATGAAAATAGTAAGATAGCAGTGCTGGAGAATGTCGAACTAAATCCACATGCGTCCGTGAGAGATCTGGTAAGAGAATGTGGAATTTCCAAATCTTCCGTTCAACACATACCGTAACCACAGAACTTTTATTGCTATTAGTTTTCCATTAGAAAAAAAATTGCAGTCAGGGTACAAAGTCCGAAAAGTAAAACCTTGCCAAAAATTTTTGTGCCGTATTCGGGAAAATGAAAATTTTTTATTTGAAATTTTCTGGACAGACAAGGCAACGTTTACTAACAATGGGATGTTGAACGAATGTTTAATTGACATAATGAATATACGTGGTCCGCTGAAAATTCACGCTTTAAGAGAATAATTATCAATCAAATACAATACAGTGAAAATGTTTGATGCAGAATTTTTTAAAAATAAAGCACAAGAAATTACATCGACTGGTGCAATCTAAAACATAGGTTTTCATTTTAAAAAAAGTACAGTTGTATTTTTCTGATATAATGATGAACAAAAGTGCATCAATTTAGTTACATATTATACATCTACTAATACCAATTACTCTTTACTCATAACATCTTCTATTCTTAACCGTTTAGGAGGTACAACGAGTTCCAGTTGCGTGGGACACCCTGAATGTATATTCTGAAATAGCAGGGATAAAGGTGAGGGAATACAAGAGAAAGCTGAAGAAAGCGTAAGGGAGCAGATAGGCAAGAAAGTGTTACAAAGAAGTGGTGAATAGTAGAAGAAAATGTAGAATACTCGGGATGGGAGAAGGGTGAAAGGTAGAGGAAAGGGAGTAGGGAGGGGAGGGAAAGCGCGTAGGATGAAGATTAACGTAACAAAACGAATGGGATAAAGTAGATTAAGAAGATAGCGGTAAAAGAATGTATGAACAAAACCCTAAGGGAAGTGAAAAATAAATATATATACATATCGTAAAATAAAAAATTATATAGCAAAGTCACAAAAGATATATGACACGCAAGTGTAGCGCGTTTCCGTTGATATTATGCGGATATGACCTTGTATTGACCAGAAGTAGTACGGTGCACGTCAATTCGTTGGATCCGGTGGAAAACCGGTAGCAGGACCTGTTGCGTAACAAGTCCTGGTGAATTCTTTATTCTTGTACGGATAACAATAGAGAGCGGGTGTGATTTTGAGCGAGATGAGACTTTCGAAAGTGAATTATATTTTCGTAGCCACGGCAAAGTACCCCCTTCGTAAATATAACTTATTCTCTTGTGAGAATATCGCTTTGTAAACTCATTGCACTGAGTTTTTGTGAAAAAAAACTCATTCTTGTGGTAAACCATTCGAACACGTGTAGTGATCCTTCTCGTTTCCGAGCAGCGACCGTTGTTATCGTTGTCACTAGTCTTTTCTTATACGCACCAGCCCCGCAATTCGAATTTACGTCTCAAGTAAATCACCCCCTATCACAAACAGTTATTCGCACCAATCTTCGAAGCAATGTTATCTTCCACATGATATGCGATAAAATTAATTAGGTACGAACAATTTTTTATGAATATGAATCAAGTTTGTTTTCCGTCAATTGTTAATAAAGAGAAATGCTTAAGGGGTAAATGGTTCTTATTTAATGCGCTTAGTATAGAAAATTATCAATTATAAATCTACATAAACAGCGTTAACATCATATCTTGTTGTAGTCTCCAGCAACATTACTTAATGCAAGTTTCTGTAGTTTTAACATAACAAAAGAATACGGAAGAAGATTAAATGCGCGTAAAATATATGTAGCCTTTAAATCATTTTGAGAAAATGTTCTATAACAAAGTGGGTAAAACTGTAAGTAGAACCAGAAACGTGATACGTAAGATGATTAAATATCTAGATAATTATAGTATAAAAAAAGAGTTCTCGTTATCCTTTTGCTATAACGCAATCATCTTAAAATGGGATGTGCGAAAGGATTTCTAAAGTGCTGCAAAGAACTTGTATTAATAATTTACTTGATTAATAATTTCCTAATGAAGGCACCAGAGCAACAGATACATTGTTACCTCTTGACCCTACTTTTTTTTTACGATATAATATTTGATAACTGTTTCATAACTTTCTAATTATATTCTATCTATATATATTTAAAAAATGCAACTACAGTGATCATTTTATAATTCGCACTCGGCATAGATACCATTTGTGACAATTATGAGGCAGGAGACACCGCTTTCCAAATGTACAGTTTGGCTTTGTAGTGTGTCGAAAAAAGAAAACAATAAACAAAACCAACCATGGACAAAAGGTCTAATCAAGCTCGAAACGGGGCAAACGATACATTAAAAAACCAACCAAAAAAGGATTGTTACTTAAACTTAAACTTAACTTAAGAAGTATGTGTTAAACGATACATTAAAAAACCAACCTAACTTTTTACGTCCCGTTTTTTTAAATCTGAAAATTATTTTAACATATTGATAAGATTTGTTGCGATCAGAATAAGACCAAAGTTATATAATCACCACCACATTTACTTATAAATGTGACAATTTAACATCCACGATCCTGCACACCTTTAAAAAGAAAAAGTAACTTTGTTCAAAGCTTGTTCAGCTCCTTCTCAGCTGCCCCACCTCCTTCCTCAGTTTCTCCGTCTCTCTCTATCCTAGCTCTCCTTCCTCTCTTTTAGCCCCCCCCCCCCACCTTTTGGCCTCCTGTGCCAGCTGTTATATTACTTTCTTTTGCTTCTTAACCGTTTGAGTCGCACGCGCCGTTTTCGTGTCCAAATTTTATGCCAGAAAATCCCAGCACATTTGAACAATACGGAGGGCGCAGTAACAAACGGTGCACGTGGGAAACGCGGTCCCGTTGCTTAGTACCAGCATACATAGAATAAAATACGCGCTATTCTGCTACTTGGCTTTAGTAAACGTGAAGTACAAAGAGCACAATCGCGCTATTCGACTTTCTTCGACCGCGTTTTTTTAAAACCACGTAGTCAAACGGTTAAATCTCTTCCACCACTAGGCGATCCCATCTCCCTCACCTCCCATCCCACACTAGTTATCCTAACCTCTCATGACGTCACCTTTACTGGCTACACCACGCTTTTCTACTCCCACTTTGCCGCTCCTAGCACAATCCACCTACATATTTCTCCACTTTACTCTCGTTTTTCTTTACTCGCTAGTCTCCTATCACATCTCCGAATACAACCTAGTATAACTTATTGCCTTGAAGGTAGAAATATAATGCATTAGTTTGTAAAATTCAAAAAATGTCCTTTAACCACTTAGCTGTGGCACCTCCTTATGGGAGCGCACACATATGTGTATCGCCGAAATCGACCAATGGCGAGTATACTCGTCAATCACAGAGTACGTGTTGCTGTTAAGATATTAGATCAAAAAGATGGGTTTATTTTATAAAATTGACACTTTTATTACTAATATATACTTATTTGGTTAACTTAAACATATATTACATACTTATTAGACGAAAAACGTGAAAAAAATTAAATACATATATTATAATGGTTAGCATCATGCATTTGTCCCGTGGCGAACTATCCCTAGAGGAACCCTATCATAAAACAGCTTTCCGACTTTTGCATTTGCCCCTTTTACGCTAACATCTAAAAAACGTAGTCATCGCGCATAAATACGTTCGTTATGAGAACCAGTAAGCTGTTCTAGCCGGTGCATACGGAGACGCATGAGTTCATCTCAAATTACTTATATTTTTTATTTGTTTGTTTTATTCCGGCATGGCTTCAAAATATTCTAAACATCTTGAAATTTGAGAATATGTTTTATTTTTCTCAAAAATTACAATTTAAATAGCCAATGGTCACTACTTTATACGCATGAGGAGTATACTCGTCAATACACAAAATCCTGCCACTTCTATATGACGAGTATAGTTAATGTCGATAACGAGTATTGTCACGGACTATCCCGCCGCTGTCACCAGAATTATATTACGGACTATCCGCGACCGTCGAAATTACGTCGCGGTTTCGCGTCTTCCCGATTTATTTATCGAGATTTTAAGAGTAAAGATAATTACGGTTTCGGGTCAAGCGTGTCTACGCGACACTCCCCTGGGATGAGGCAGATTAATTAACACGTTGGGCGAATTTTGGAGGTTGAAGAAGAATATCAACGAAATCT
>JBCFXI010001957.1:0-34349 GCA_038496175.1 Ampulex compressa | reverse complement strand
AAATGTCTAATCTTAGAATTCTGTCCGGCACGCGTTTTTCGTCTAAAAATATTTACTTAGAAAATCAGATTCTCCAGGGCTTTCGATACGCAAGTGAATGCGCCTCAGATTGCCCGGATTTGTCTTAAAATTCCAAGTTCTTTCGATATTCAAAAGGTTTCGATACGCAAGTGAATGCGCCTCAGAAAACTCAAGGATATCTTAGATTTCTGTGTCCCTAGAGATTCGTTGGATAGAATCGCAAGTTAAAATGAATTTAACAAAATATATGTAAATAAAACTATGTAGATCTTACTAAATGTAGGAATCGTAGAAAGAGAGATCGAGAAGCTAGTCTACTGGTTCTCGAACTGAGTCTAAGTCTGCAAGTGCGTAAGCAAGTAAGTGAACAGTGTTTAGGCTATAAAGCGACGACGTAAGAGTAATATAGACAGTGTATGGTTTAGTTTTAAGTGACGCGTGGTTTAAATAAATGCACGTAGCCCAGAGCATGAGAACGTCTATGAACGAGAGGGGGTGCGTGTAGGGATGCTAAGATCTATATATGATCTTACAAAATTTAAGGATCGGAGATAGAGCTTTTCAAAAATCGTCACCGAAGTCTACTGGTTCCCGAACTAAGTCTAAGCCTGATAGTAAGTTTTCGTGCTCCGAAAAAATACTCCCTTATATATCCGGGCCTCCCTTCCCTGGGCTGCCCCTTCTCTGGTCGAGGAAATTGTTAATCGCGGATATATTGTTAGTTACTATTTGAAGGTTTGGCCCACCGCTCTGTTTATCGAGGATGCTTGGTGGCCACCCGCTATCTACCAGCAAGGATGTTTTATGACTAGGATACCGGTGACACTCAGCTGTGGTTTGCCGGCTAGGCTTTTGCTTTCTAATCCCTTTAAAAATATTTATAGTTCGATTATTAGTTGAATATTCTGGGGCCCTTGAGCGTTCCCACGCGGTTCTTGGTTATTTCTTTTCTTTTCTCTCGATCTCTTTCCTATTTCATGAGGGTGGTAACGGCGTTCGTTACATGTCACATCCCTACGATTGGATGCAAATCTTTTCGTAATACCAGCTCTTTCTCTCTTTCACTCACTCTCTTTCCACCCCTCCCTCCTCCACACGTGATATACAAGTAATAGCAAAAGAATTATAGATCTAATCTTTGTGAATAAGGAAATAAATGTACAAGTAGATTATACATCTGAGATAACGGACTACGCATGGATCAAAGTCATGCTAAATGTAAGCAAGGATAAAAATAAATACAAGGAATTTAATGGTAGTAGACTTAATATAGATGAATTTATTAAGATAGTGGAAAGAAATTTAGGAAAGAAACAAGATATAGATAGTAATGTGAGAGGAATATATAGTGCACTAAATACCTTAGCACTTAAAAAAATGTTTAGAATTTCAAAAATATAGGAGGGAAAGAAATGGTATACCAATGAAATAAAAGAATTACTAGCGGAAAGGAATAGTAAGAGTTTAAATATTGTGGAATGCAGCATTTTGTCACGAACTACCGTTTTAACCGATTTTTAAGTATAGTTTTAAGATAAAGAAATTTACGGTTTCGGGTCATGCGTGTTTATGCGACACTCCCGTGGAATGAGGTAAATTAACTCATGATTTTGGGCAAGTGTTGGAGATTGAGGAAGAATGTCAACAAATTCTTCTTTCACAATAAAGACTTTTATTAATTTTTCTAATTCAAAGTGAAAGGCTTAAATTCGAGTTCATATCCACCGCAAAGTTTTTGTCTAATGCGTTTACTCATCAAACTGACCCTTGGTCATCCCCTTTACACTGATACGCAGTCGAGTCCGCTTCGTTCCTTCCGGAGTTGACTTTAGGTGAGGACGAATCGGAACTCTCCGATTATGAAAGAAACTAAATATTGATTGATTCCAAATATTTGCACCCTTTCCGATACGCAGGCGGGTGCGCCTCAGGTAGTTTATAAATATCGTGATGTCCACTATTTAATGCAGAAAAGATCTGTTAGAAAATATGGTTACAAAAGCATCTAAGGCTTACTGGTATTAATCTTTTGAGCAGGGAGATAGAGTGATCACAAATCTTAGCTACCAACGAGAATGCGTACTCAACAACAAGACCATGCTAATAGTGACGAGCGTCCCCAAAATTCCGATATATATACAGGGGATTTTTGCCCCTTTCCAAAGAGAATTTCCTTGGTGGGACAAAATCTCGCACGTGCCCTTATCTTACTTACGTCTTTCCCGTGTTTATTGAAGTTCTTGAAGGTCCTAGAATTTCTTTCTTTTCACTATCGTAGAAGAATAACCTTGGAGTAACCAACGTGCCGATATCAAATTTCACATAAATTTATCTCTCGATTTCCCTTCCTTTCGTATTTGGCGTGAGAGCGGTGCTCATTACAATGTGCATGTATTACCGATAAGTGGTGACAAAGCTTAGTAGGAGACGAAGGTTTGGTCGTGGGGCGGTAGTGAAGTGTCAAGTGTGTAGCCAGTGCGTGGGAATCGTAAGGGCAGTAAGATTTGGACAACGAAAGAGAACAGTAAGATTCGGAAAGCGAAACAGAACAGTAAGATTCGGACAGCGAAAGAGAACAGTAAGATTTGCGTAGAACAGTAAGCGAAAGTGTACGGTCAAATTAAGGAAGCGATTGAGAAAGTCTAGCAAGAGAGTAAAGGTAGAGGGGAGATAGATATATTGTAGAATACAAATAGAATAGAGTGAGTGTAAAAATAGGCTAGGACTACTTTTGCATTTTTTATACTACAAAAAAGGTCATTGAAATATTACACCTCTTCCTTACACTTCTCTGTTCCGCTTGCCATCAAATATAATTACGGAATGCTGACAAAGCAAACCACCACAAGCCTCACAGAATGAAGTATATAAAAAAGACATTGTATAAAGATACAGAACAAAATTAGCAACGATATAAAAATAAAGGAAATACATTAGTTAAATTAATTAAAACAAAGAAAAAAGAGTAGTATGGAAATATAATAGATCAAATCCAATAGGAAATACAGATTTTGAAACATTAAATAATGTTACAGTGTGCAATGTAATTGATAAATTTGACTTATATTATATACAGAGTATTAATGATAATTGTGGTAAATTGTCTATTTGGTTAATCCCGGAGGAGTCCTCAAAAATTGTGGTATAATGAATACATAATTGACAATATATATAGTTTATTAATAGAAAGAATGTATACATAAGCACTATTGACACTAGTCGGATATAATGGGATATAAAATTGGTCTAGTCGTCGCGCTTTTTAACGAGCTTCTTTACGTCGTGCTTCTTAGCTGTTCGCATCCGACTTTTCTGACCATCCTTTCCCGACTCTATTCATCGACTGTCCTGATCGGCTTTCTTTTCTTGACTCCCCCGATCGACTCGCAGTGCATACAGCGGACACACACATACAGACACACATTCATTCGAGGCCATAGGGCACTCGAAATTCGTATGCCCTTTGTGTATATAATGGAGCGATAATCCGTCTCTAAGACTGTACTGTTCCAACACATTATCCTTTCCAAACGTAAAATTCTCGCGCACCACATAATGTTGCGTCCGGGGATGCTCGTCTTTGATTCCATATTGTACAAATGATTCAACACGTAACACTAACTTAATATATAACACAAAGAACTGTTTATTCCAATAATCAGAAAATAGAACAAGACACGTATGATCATTTCTACGCTTCCGAGATACTCTTCTCTTATAAACAACATTCCGCTGTTCTTTGGTCGTCGGAGCATTCGCAGGGGTGGACTCTGCATACACCACGCCCCGGGTTGCAATAATATTATAAAATCGATAGATAATAATAATACACCGAGTAAAAGTAGGAAAACTGTTTATGTTATTGAAAATAAAAGTTAAAAATAAAAACAGTTAGAAGAAAGTGTTAAGGAACTACCAAAAAAGAAAGGCACAGAAGAAGGAATAACTAGCAACATATTAAAAGCGGTGCTTCATGTGATAAAAGAAGAATTTAGTTACATATTAAATAAGTTACTAAGTGAAAGGTGCTTTCTAGAAGAGTAGAAAACATCCACGATGTCGACGTCTTGCACGCTGGATCTGGCTGCCCGTTGAACCAATAGTCCGTCGTGTGCGTTGACGCTTGAGAGAAAAACAGGCGTGTCTATTTCTCTCTCTCGTATCCGCGATCAACCCTTAACCCGGCAAGAAGGCCGTGGTGCGTGTATCGATGGCTGGGCGAGTGTCGCTGGATAGCTATTTGTGGTCAATCTTTCCCATGAGCAAGTGCTGCTCCCAGTAATGGTGGTGTTCTCAAAGGCAGATCACCTCGCCGTACAAGTTTTTCGGACGACGACTAGTTGGGTTGTATCACGGGATCCGGAATCAAGGGTTCGAGAATTAAGCATTCACGATGTAACAATGATGTATATATTTACACAATGTATACACGGTTAACTATGAATAAGTCGGTCAGTGTAATAAACTTCTGCGATTGAGATGATGAATGGCTACCTCTAGACTGAGGGGTTGCCTATCGAATTGTATTACAGTGTCGTTTGATAGAATTGCTCGATACGAATCTTAGCTACCTCTGGATTGAGGGATCGCCTATCGGTGTGTATTCGCGTGATTACACTTTACTAAACATTTTTGTTCGTTGGAAGGACGTTGCTTATTTAACTGGCAGCGAAGATACCAGTTTGGTGGGGCGATCCTTTTCGCGTTTGTTAATTGACCCTTACCTCAGCAAGCATTTGTTTACCAGATGTTTCTGGTGATTTTGACTAGGTCCTTGCCTGGACCACTCGCTCAGGTATACCTCACCGTTAATCCTTTGCATGAGTTTTCTACAGAGTAATAACACATCTGATGACCACTCGCTCAGGTATACCTCACCGTTAATGCCCCAAGCAGTAACACAGGATAATCCCGATTACAAAAATGGAAAAATCAAGGAAGGCAAGCGAATATAGGCATATTAATATATTACTGATATATGAGAAGTTGTTAGAGATAGTAGTTATAAAACAAATTGAAAAGTATTTAGAGAATAATAATATCATAACAGAACATCAATAGGGCTTTAGTAAAAAGTATTTATCTAAAACAGCAATCCAAGTAGTTATAGATAAATACAAATTGATAATTAGTCAAAGAAAAATGGTAGGATGTTAATTTCCTACGTTGATCTTTTCTTCGGGCAAGGAAAGTATGTAAACACCTTCTTACGTTTGCGGCACCATTGTGTTGTTCTTTTCAGAAATTTATTTCACAAACTAAAATTTTCTACAGAAATAATCAGAAAATTGTATATCGAAAAATAAGTTATATATATATGTGGTATATTTATCTATTTGGTTAATCCCGGAGGAGTCCCCAAAAATTGTGATATAATGAATCGATGATTGATAATATATATAGTTTATTAATATAAACAATATATATACAAGCACTATTGACACTAGTCGGATATAATGGGATATAAGGTGAGAAAATGAATCTAGTCGTCGCACTTCTTAACAAGTTTCTCTACGTCGTACTTCTTAATTATTCGCGTACGACTTTTCTGACTATCTTTTCCCGACTCTGTTCATCGACTGTCTTTTCCCGACTGTGTTCATCGACTGTCTTTTCTCGAATCTGTTCATCGACTGTCTTTTCTCGAATCTTTTCATCGACTGTCTTTTCCCGACTCTGTTCATCGACTGTCTTGATCGGTTTTCTTTTCTCGACTCCAGTGCATACAGCAGACATACACACGTGCGCGCGCGCAAAAGAAGAGATAGCGAGTGAAAGCGAGTGAAAGTGAATGAGAGTGCCGTGTGCAAAACGGGCTTAAGAGGATATATATATTTTTTATATATATATATGTGGTGACAAATACAAAGATCGTGAGATTTGTATAAACCAAGACTGGATTTATTTAATAATTCGGATACAAAATGCGTAGTGTAGTCAATGGCGGCCGATGCGCAACTGACGCTCTTTCTATTGACAAAACAAAAACCGATCTGCACCGCCATGAAACCACGATCGGTAATCGTCGTGCATAATCGCAGGCGCTACGTGCACGCTGCACGGGACTATAAAATTTATACCACACTCGGCCATATTGACAAGTGACATCTGACCTCAGATGTCGAGTCCTTCGTCGTCAGTAGATAGTTTATCAAGGGCGCCGCCCCAAGGTTTCATCAAATCTGCTGCGCTGGAAGTCACGTTCAGGCCCTCGTGCTCCTTTTCTACAACATAACGATTGTTTCGCAAAACTTGTTTTACTCGATATGGTCCCAAAAATTTAGATAGGAATTTCGATCCGGTTGCAAATTGAGTGCGTTTTATGGCGACAAAATCGCCTTCAAAATACTGTTTAGCCGTAATTCGCCGTTTGTTAAAGTTTCTTTTGTTTTCTTCTTGAAACTTCGCAATTTCGGCTTTAGCTTGATCTCGGATACAGTCTCGTTTTTCCTGGAATAAGCCAATCCATTCATCTTCAATCATTTGCCTGATACTTGGATCCTCTTTCAGTCGCATATGGGTACCAAACAGCAGATTGAAGGGCGTGGTACCAATACTTCTATTTGGCGTTGCATTAAGATATTTTAGCGCTAAACTCAAGTATCGGTGCCATTCTTCGGGTTGTGGCGCTGCCATATTAGTCAGCAGCGAAATGAGCGTCTTATTTACGCGTTCGATTTGCCCATTTGCTCGCGGTATTCCCGTAGTCGTTCGCGTATGACTTATATTTTCCTCCTTACAATATTCTGCGAAAGCATTCGAGGTAAAAGCGGTACCTCTATCGGAGATAAATCTTTGTGGATTACCGAATATAGTCGCCTGTTTCTTAAGATGGGATAATACTTCCGCGGAATCTGTTGACTTAGTCGCATATAGTCAGGTAAATTTAGTGAACGCGTCTATTACAGCAAAAATGTATTTGTAATTCTTCTTTGTACTGGGAATAGGGCCTAGGTGGTCGATATGGTAAGTTTCCAACGGTACACTTCCCTTTTCAATCGGGTGCAAAAATCCCTCTTGTTTCCCGTGTTTCCGCTCGGCTAATATACAGTTAATGCAATTATGTACAACTTTTTCGACTTTTCCCCTCATTCCTTCGAACCAATAGTTCCTTTTCACCAGTTGTTCAGTTTTATTTACGGCAAAGTGACCACGCTCATGGGCTTGTCGAATAATCTGTATTTGAAGTGTCTTAGGAACTACTAAAAATACATCGTCGTTAATTTCCTTATATACTAAACCGTTTCTTAAAATAAAATCATTGGATCGCCTTTCCTTAGCCCTTTCTATAATTACTTGTATGTCTACGTCCTCGTTTTGACATTTTTTCAATTTGGCTAATAGTCCGTCTTCGTCTTCGTCAACAAGCATAACCGAGGGTAGCGGGTATCTGCTGAGCGCATCTACGTCCGGCATATTTTTGCCGGCCCTATGTTCTATAGTATACGAAAATTCCTCGAGAAGAAGCGCCCATCTCGCTACGCGCACACACAAATCTTTCTTATTAATAGTCATGGTAAAAGCTTTACACACAAAAGAGCTACGGTGGTGTAGTGGATAGAGGCTCAGACTGCCACGCGGCAGACCCGGGTTCGAATCCCGCCCATCACCTCTGGTTTTTCTATGTGATATGGTATACGGTAGCTCTGGTGGTTCGGAATCCACCTTAAACAGTAGGTCCTAGGCCATATGACCTTAGCAGTCGGTGCCGAAAAATGAATTAAAAAAAAAAAAAAAAAAAAAAAAGAGCTTTGCAATCGGTGACTATCTTGAAATGAATACCTAGTAAATACACTCTAAACTTACGTAACGCTTTTATAATCGCTAATACTTCTAACTCGTAACTACAATATTTTTGTTCGGCGGGCGACGTCTTACCGATCGTATAATACGTCGGATGCATTTTTCCGCTGGCACTATCGCGTTGAATGAGTATCGCACCATACCCGAAACTACATGCGTCCGTGTGTAATTCGGTCTCGGCATTCGGCTTGTAAATTTTTAAAACCGGCTTATCGCTTAGGATAGATTTCAATTGCTCGAAAGCACGTTGCTCCTTATTACCGAATTCGAACGTGGCGTCTTTCTTCAACAAATTGGACAACGGCCGCGCGATGATAGAATAAAACGGTACAAATTTTCTAAAATATCCAGTAAGACCAAGAAAACTGCACTGCTTTAGTGTTCGCGGGCTTTGGGAATTTGGTTACGGCAAGAATTTTATACTCCGATGGCTGCACTCGCCCGTCTTCGATAATGTACCCAAGGTACTCTATTCTTGTATCTAAAAATCTACATTTTTCCCAATTAATGCGCAAACCGTATTGACTCGCCGTATGCAATGTTAGACGTAGATTGTTTATACCTTCATCAATGTTATCCGCCAATACAATTAGATCGTCCATGTAAGTAAGAATAATACCGCGCGCTATTAATTCTTTGAATACTGCGTTAATAAATTTTTGAAAAACCGATAGTGAATTGCATAAACCGAAAGGCATTTTGCGGAATTCATAGTGACCGTCGGGAACTACAAACGCGGTATATTTTCGACTGGATTCGAGAACCGCGACGTGGAAAAACCATTTTTCAAATCTAAAGTGCTAAATACTCTCGCGCCTTGCAACGCGTCTATTTGATCTTCGATTAATGGAAATGGATAGCGCTCCTTTAAAATCTTCTTGTTTAGCTGCCGGTAATCTACACACAGTCTACTAGAACCATTCTTCTTGGAAACCAAGACTACCGGACTAGCATAATCGGATTCTGATGGCTGTATGATATTATTCTCAAGCCAATCTTTAACCCGCTCATTAACTTTTACTCTATCAAGCGGCTATAGGCGTCTCGGTTGTTGATACACCGGTTGTTCGTCCGACAGTATCAATTTCATTTGCACACCGACTTCGCGGACAGCGTGCGGGTGATAACTTCCGATTGCGTTTTTAATTAATTCCTGACTGTCTGGATTTTTAATATGACTCAAGTCGCATTCGTCTTTACTTTGTACGACATCTATTTGAAATACTTCTGGCAAATTATTAACTGTGTCTTTATGCTTTTCGTGATTTAAAATTGTAACATTTCCATCTTTGAGACGCATCTCTACACAGTCTAAGAAATCGGTAACGATAATAAGATCGTGATTCATTAATTTATCTGAAACTACGTGCAAGGTAATTGAATACTCGCGTCCGTCTATATTAACAATTGTTTGACACGCACCTAAGGTACAATTCTGTTCCGAACCGATGACATTGAAGCGAATAGTCTTACCTAGTCTGGGAGTACCTATCTTAATATACAGCTCTGCGCGAATCAGGTTCATGTCAGCGCCCGTGTCGATTAATGCTACGATTTTATTGTCCATTATTTCCACTTCCTTACACGATTTCTTCTTTATGGTTTCTACAGCAGCACAAGCCTCCTTGCGCACATCTTTCGTTGGGCATCCGCTTGAAACGTGTCCAAATTTATTACAATTGAAACACTTTGTTCCCTTTGATTTCGACGGGCTGGCCGCACTATAGTATTTATGAGACCCACAGTTAAAACATTTGCGTTCTTTCGTCTCTGGCGCGTGTATCGGGTGTCTCTTCTTACGATCGTCGTGTTCGATCCTGCGTTTCCCTTTCTCCTCTTCCTTCATTGCTTCATACTGCGCGAATTTTTCTTTTAATTCGTGGATTGTCTTAGCGCCATACAGGATGGTTTTATTAACCGGCGCATCGTCCACTTCTTCAATAATATATTTTATTAAAGAATTTTTATTCATGTTGCCGGCGATTTCTCGCATTTGATAAATATATTGGTTATACGTTTCTTCCGTTCGTTTTCTACGTCGTCTTAATTGCTTCGTAATTGCATAACCATCTGGTTCCGTTGTAAATTCTTTCTGAAGACCACTCTTAAGCGTTTCCCATGACGTACCATACTTTTCGAATCGCACAAATGTTTTTGCCGATCCGCGTAACAATCGTTTGCAATATACAACTTTCTGTACATCTGACCACTTACACAAAGTAGCCATTTCCTCGAATTCGTCGAACCAATCTTGAACGTGCAAAGCGTCATCGCCATTGAACGTCTGCATCGACTCTTCTACATCTCGGATGGACAAAACTTCTGTCGATTTGTCTTTTCCTCTTCTTTCGTTCGTCTTACTGTTATCGTCGTCATCGTCTTCATTGTCGTCGTCATCTTCATCGTCATTTTCGTCGTTTGATGACACTTCTAGCTGCAGCGCGCTCCTCAAGCGTTCAACTAATTCGTCTTTCTTGCCCGTTGTTTTCAATTTTCGTCGTTCGAGTTCTTCTATTAGAGCTCGCTTCTTCATTTTAGGCAAGTCTTTCGCCTGAGGTTTTTCTACGATTGTACGAGAAAGTTCATCCGCCACTGAATTTGTATCCGACATTGTCACACACTTTCGTTATTAACTTTCACCTTCACTAATCCCGGACGAGCCCCCAAAATTTGTGGTGACAAATACAAAGATCGTGAGATTTGTATAAACCAAGACTGGATTTATTTAATAATTCGGATACAAAATGCGTAATGTAGTCAATGGCGGCCGATGCGCAACTGACGCTCTTTCTATTGACAAAACAAAAACCGATCTGCACCACAGCACCGACGTGCCACCGCCAAGTGAGTGTAGCCAACCATTGGCTCCCCTCGAGGTTCCCAACAGAATGACGACACTCCCGACGACCCGTCCCTTACAAGAATAATTAAAAAGTACATGAGAATTAGTAATGATGAAATGAGGGACGTAAAATAGAGCGTTCGGGAAATAAATTAGGAAAAAACACAATTTATATTGACTTTAAATAGTATGGCTCATGAAATAATAGATAATGCTGTCGTGTGTACATGTGATTTAATAATGGAAAGAATTCCAGGATCGTTTAAATGTAATACGAAGGGCAACCGGCTTCGTGTCGGTATTCTGAGAGGTAGTGAAGTATTATTACGGCGACAATATAATTTAGTTAAAAGACAGAAAAATATCAACTTACATGTTCTCCTAGCAGTAATGTAAACCAATTATGAGGAATAAGTAACTCAAGATGCAATGATTGCGGCTTAGACGAAAAATAGTGTGAAACTGTGTACAAGTAAGAAGAAACTAAAAAATGTAAACCGACATTCTTCCATCCTGCCAGAGCCGCGGTCACGAGGAGAAGTGACTTGGTCGGTTGCTAGCGGAAAAGACCTGCCGTGACCGGATGATTCACATAGTCACCTTAATCGTCAATAGACGAACCAAAGCGAGAAGTTTTAAACCTGTTTAAATATCTCGTTTAATGATGTAGAGTTCAAGGACGCCGTCAATAATTACGAAAGCGTGCAAATTAAGAAGCAAACCTGAAATTAGACAAATTGTTGTGTGGATCAAGTGAAAGAATAGACTGAGCTAGATGATAAAAGATCTTAATATTTCGGTTTACATTTATTTAGTTTTATTATATACAGACATTCTTCCTGCTAGGTTGTTACAATATATAAATTAACATTTTCCTGGAATTTTTATATTTTCCTTTCTCTTTTTCCTATTTTTTTACGGATTTTTTATTACCTCATGGTATTATTATCGGTTATAAGTGAATGTGTCATCTAACATCCAGAAGGATGACAAGCCCCCCAGCCGTCCGTTGATGGTTAACGAGATCTCCACCGTCCTAGACAGGTCGCACACCCCCAAATAAAAATAATTAATTAATGAAAGGATGTCTTCAGGACCGTCATGTCCAATGACAATTGTCGGTCTTATCATACACCAAGCAGTACATTTATACCAATTAGGCATCGGAGAAGGGTAAATAGGTAAACTAACATTATGCTTATATGCATAAAATCGTGATGGCCAACTGGTATGTTACCAAACGCAAAAGCAATATTGTCTATTTTGTGAGAAACGTTAAAAAGGACTGGTATTATGTCGTAAAATCGTAACGGTAGCAAATCACTTGCAAGTGCGGCCTCGCTATCGGGCCTTCTCACGGCCGCAGGTGCAGTTACTGCGGCTCAGCTGTCACGCCGCGCTTTTACCTGCTCGTACATGCGGGCGTATTCCTTAAAACTTAGTTATACTCGTCACCAATCATTTCTTCCCTATAGACATGTCTTTTTTTTTCCTAAACAATAACAAGTCACCACCGCTACGTGAGAGTGCGTTTAATTTAGTAAGACCCATTGTTGTTTTTTATCGATATCGAGTGCAGTAGTAAAAATCGACGTCTCTTACTTACTTTTGTCTAAAAAAACAAGATCGACGCTTTCGATGTGAGTTTGATGTGAGCCTTACAAATTTCTCACAATACGTATAGGAGTTCGACGGTCACGCATTTAAAGAATGGACGGGCGGTGGTCGGGATTGGATTTTAAATACATTTGCGGAAAACAGATAGTTTATTTCAAAATAATACATGAGAACCAATTTAAACCTGCATTAACAAGTAAGGTTCATATAGTGATAGTTTGTTTATTGTGACGAACACCGCTCCCACGCCAAAGAGAAAAGAGGGAAACTGAGAGATAAACGTAGGTGAAATTTTACATCTGCACGTCGATTTCCCGTAAAAAGTAAAGAACAATTATTTTTACATTATCAAATATGCTCGAAGTGATGTCCATTTGCATCGATGCAACGTTGCAACCGTTGAGTTCTTGAAGCACGTACACTTCTTCATACTTCCGTACTGATGGTTGCACATGCTGTAATAATTCGTTGCTTCATATTTTTTGCTGTTGTTAGGATTTCTTTGTACACAGTCTCTTTTAATGTTCCCCATAAAAAAATCGAGTGGTGTTATATTGGGCGAACGAGCTGGCCATGAAATTGGTCCAGTACGTCCTATCCATCGATTTAGAAATATTTCGTTGAGCGTGTCTTTTACTCTATCTGCATAATGTGCGGGACATCCATCATGTTGGTACCACATTTCTCGACAAATATGTAATTGTACGTCCTCTAATAAAATGTTCAGTTCATTGCGTATAAAGTTATCATATTTTGCACTATCAAGTGTTCCATCAACGAAGTAAGGTCCGATTATTTTGTCATCTATGATACGACACCATACATTTACAGACCATTGTCGTTGATGATTAACTTCTCTTAACCAGTACGAATTCTTAGTCGCCCGATAATGCGTATTATGTAAGTTTACAGAATTATGCTTAGTAGAACTTGCTTCATCAGCGAATAATATTAATAAATAAAATTAATTGCTAATGTACATTTGATTCTATATCCGCTGACAGAATGCAACACGATTTTCAAAATCTCTATCGTGTAATTCTTGATGAAGAGAAATATGGTATGTATGGAACTTGTGTTTAGCAAGAATTCGTAATACGCTCCTCCTACTAATGCCTGACTCATGTTCTATCCGTCGTAAACTAATCTAAGGATTAGCATGCACCATTGCAAACACATTGATTTCATTATCTTCACGACACACTCTTTTTTGATATTGAGATGTTCGTATAGTCAAGCTTCCGGTTTCTCTTAACTTGTGACACACCCGTTGAAACGTATGACGTGTGGGATGCGTACGATCTGGATATTGTTCAACATAAAATTCTTGTACCCTTACTGAGTTCTGCTGAGCTTCTCCATAAACGAAGAGTATCTCTACTTGTAAATGAAAATTTCATTTTTTCATAAACTTGTCACGAAAATCACAAGAGAACTAAATTCAATTAACTAACCACCTTCTGCGAGATTGATTAATACTGAATTCCTGAACTTCTTAGTTTCTCTAAGATGCTCGAATATGGCTGAGCTAATTGTAAATATTTACATTTCTTTTTAGCATACGAGTACAACGTCTTGCTCAATGCATAATACTGTTATGATAAGAAATGTATGATAATCTTCATTCCAACGGTCTATCTTTCGGCAGTAAATGCAATATGTTAAGAAGTGTACGTGCTTCAGGAATTCAACCATCGCAACACTGCATTGATGCAAATGGACATCACTTCGACCATTTTTCATAATGTAAAAATAATTGTTTTTTACTACTTTATCAATACTAAATAACCTTGTAACATAGGTCATTGAAATTGTCTCAATGCCCACTGTTGCGTCAAGGTTAAAAAAGTATAGCATTTCATTTAAAAAAATAGAGGTGATCTTGAATTCTTTGAAGTGCCTTCACCAAAAAAAAATTGTGGTTGGCATATTACTTACAACGTTCTTCATGCCGTGCAACTTTTGTATATTGATTTTTTTATATGTCCAAAAATATCGGAGATATTCCAGGTGATCAGAGTTCTTGCCCCAACCTGTATAGATACGATTCTTTGTATGTACAGTGTACAGTGCTAAGACTAAGCTGAGGGTAGTAGACTAAGCTAGAAGTACCAGGTGGTAAGCGGTACTAGACGAAGCTAGGCGTACTAGGCGGTTCTAAGAGTAAGCGGCGGTACTCAACTAGGCGGACATGGGATTGCTTCCGGACTGAGGGAGTCGGCATAATCGCGCCACGGGGTTGGAAAACCTAACCGCTGTGGGAGAAACCAAGCGCCCTAATCTAAAGTGTTAGATACCGTACCGAAGGAAGCATGGCCGCCGGGATGCAAATAGCTGTGGTCACATACGGTTTCTTCGGGGTACCAGCCGTCCCCTCATAGTATCCAGGCTTACCCAGGCATGGAGTCTGTGCCGGGGTAGACTTGATATTCCTCTATACTCGTGGGATGAGATATAGAGAACATTGAAAACATAAAACCAACACATATAAAACTAACTACATGACGACCGGTAAAACACAGAAAACAAGTTTTTTAAGTCCGTTAAGAAGACGCAGCTCATTAAGTAGAATATCATCCCCTCTCAACAAACTTCTATCCAAGAACTCGATGGCTTCCGCTAAATCAGTCTTTGGGGAAAAAGATAAAGAACATTCTTCGCAAAAAAAGGCAAATTTTTAATGTATAGATTCTGTAGCTAATGAGGTGGTAACCGTCAGTGATTGCATGGAACGAGATGTGGTAGATATTTCTGTACTGGTAAGGCAAGTGAACCACATTAGGATACACAGGAACGAGAGCAATGATATACAAACTGAAAATATTACACTGGGGAAAGTTCGAAACAAAGGAAGGTTAGTAAAAACCTTATTAAATTTATTCTCGCAAAATAGATAAACCTTGAAAGTAAGCCACAGGAAGAAATAATTAAAAATGAGAAATATAGTCGTACTCAGCTAAAAGTGCAGGAATCAACGGAACGATTGTATGATTGTCTGTACATGAAATAGAAAGAAGGAATAGTATGCGCCAGAAGAAGTATTTATAAAACCTGGAAGACAGGAAGAGGACAAAAGGACAAATGATGAAATAAAAGCTGATGTAATGGAAGGGCTAAAGGATATTCAAAGTGAACTAAAAGTAAGAGGAATAAGACAAATGAGAAGCAAAGACGTGATAATTGAGCTGGGCAACAAAATGATTGTGAAGTTACTGGAGAACATACCACTGTATCGGTATGAAATGAGCGTTTTTTTGTGAAAATAAAACACCAATTTTGAATAGGAAAGTAAAAAAATTTTATTCAAAGTATCGACCATTGCTTTCTACACATTTTGACCACCTTTCTGGCGATTTGTGGATACCACGCCAATAGAAATGTTCGTCTTTTGAAGCAAACCAATCGGACACCCATTTTTCGACTTCTTCATAGGAATCGAAGTGCAGCTCAGCCAATGCGTGTTCCATCGATGAAAACAAATGGTAGTCGGAAGGGGCCAAGACTGGTGAATACGGCGAGTGGGGTAGCAGCTCCCAGCCAAGTGCTTTGATTGTATCCTAAACCGGTTTTGCTTTGTGTGCAAGTGCATTGTCGTGTAACAAAATTACTTTGCCGTGTCTTCTGGCCCATTCTGGTCGTTTTTCGATCAATGCATGGTTCAAATTGATCAGTTGTTGTCTGTAGCGATTAGTATACTTTCACCAGATTTTAGAAGCTCATGATACACCTGACCTTTCTGATCCCACCAAACACAGAGCATTGCCTTCATGCCGAATCGATCTGGTTTTGCAGTCTATGTTGATGGTTATCTCGAATTAACCCATGATTTCTTCCGTTTAGGATTCTTAAAATAAATCCATTTTTCATCGCCAGTAACAATTCGATGCAAAACTGATTTTCTTTCGTGTCTTTGAAGCAAAATTTCACAAGTGTTTTTTCGGTTTTCCATCTGTCTTTCATTCGATTCATGTCGCACCCATTTTCCACACTTTTCGATCTTTCCCACAGCTTTTAAACGGTTAGAAATTGTTTGTTGTGAAACATTTAACTTTGATGCCATTTGCTTTTGACTCAAAGTATCATCTTTATCCAATATTGCTTGCAATTCGGCGTCTTCAAACTTTTTTGTCGATCTTCCACGTTCTTCATTTCTCACATCAAAATCATTATCTCTGAACTGTTAAAACCATCTTTTACATGTTGCTTCTGATGGAGCATGATGATTATATGCCTCGATAAGCATTCGATGCGACTCTACAGCACTTTTCTTCAAATGAAAACAAAAAATTAATGCTTACCGTAAATCATCACTTTCTGGTAAAAAATTCGACATTTTTAACACGATGAAAAAATATGATATGTTGTTTGTTCAATGACTTGATGTATATTAAATACGTTTGACAGATGTCATACCAACTAAACAAAAAGAAAATTAAGACTAGTTTACAACAAATATTCCCTATCAGACACATTTGTATCTTAACGCTCACTTCATACCGGTACACCTGATAAGTGTAAATACACAAAGATGAAAAATTAAAGAGCCAAGGAAAATATTCCCTGCTCTTATTATGCAATATATAGTGTAGAATCTGAATACGCTGCGGCAGAGATAAAATATGACCTAAGACTTAAAAATTTTAACTTGTCACGGACTATCCGCGACTGTCGAATTTAAGTCGCGGTTTCACGTCTTCCCGATTTATTTACTGAGATTTGGAGATAAAGAAAATTACGGTTTCGGGTCAAGCGTGTCTACGCGACACTCCCCTGGGATGAGGCAAATTAATTAACACGTTTTCGTTTTTTGTTCGTTGGGCGAATTTTTGAGGTTGAAGAAGGATGTCAACGAAATCTTCTTCCGCAATAAAGGCTTTTATCGTTTTCTCTAGTTTACTATAAAAACTTCTTAACTGCAGAGTTCCGTCCGCCGCGTGTTTTACGTTTAAACTATTTACTCATCAAACCGATCGATCGCTTGGGATCCGCCAATACGCAAATTTAATGCGCCTCAAATGCTTTAAGGAATATCTTTGAACTTTGGTGTTACGCGGAGAGAACTCGTAAAGAAATTCTAGTGTTAAGTTAACTCTTACTTATATTTGAATCAGGGAGACCGAGAGAAACTCTGAGAAGTAATATCCAGCTAAGTCGAAATTTTACTAATGAGTGCGCTTCGCGTCCTAAAGGTTTCCCGTATATGTACTGTTGGAAAACTACCCCTTCCTAAGGGAAAAATGCAAGGCATGATGAAATCCTGCACGTGCATCTTTGGCATGTGCGTTGGATTTTTTCTATCTGAGGATCCTAGAGTCCTGGGCGTCGACAATGAATAGACGCCTTTGAGGACTCTCGGAGCCTCCTGTCGTCTTCTACTATAAAATTGCAATTTTATGAGTTTAGACTTTTGTGCGCCTGGTTTCTCTAATTTTCGTTTATACAACTTTCTAAAGAATCCCTGTGTCTTTCCCTCTTACTGTCGTAAATTTACAATTTACCTCACTAACGTTCTGGTTTGTTTCTCGATCTTCCTTTTCAATAGGCGTAGGGCCGGTGTACGTCACACCTCCCCCCTTATTACGATCGTGGGTCGGGTCGCTCCGCGATCGCGAACCCACTCGCAAAATATATCTATATTCATATGTACGTGTGTATGTGTAATTATTTATACGTGTGTTCGTCTTCCTTAGTTTAACGTCAATAGTGTCGTCCGTGGGTATAATAATGTATCATAATTACAAATTTTTTTTTTTTTAATGTTACATTGTTGGAGATTCGCTCGTGTTTTAACGATCTAATGAACATTTATGATTATGATAGATTTGGCACGGCCAGGGGTCAAATCGCAGTTTTTCTTGAAGGGGAGGTACACTCGTTCTGCGTTGGCCCTTTTGCTCCAACTCGGGGACGGTGGATCCCCACTACAGCTGTTAGGACCTTCCTTCCCTCGTGGATGTATCCCTGGTTGCTTTGTTTGAGGTGTGAAGTTTTTTACATCGTAGATTCGCAGTACTCCTGCATTTGCAGTACTGAAGGGGACGAACCTTGTCCACAGCCGGTCTCATGCATCTTTGGTCATATTTCGTATGGATATCTTATCTGCGATATTGGCAAGATTGATTCCTTGTGAAGTTACCAAATTGAAGATCGCTGGCTTTTTGACAGGGAACATTATGCGTTCCTGCAATTGTCCAGGTCGGCCTCCTGGGAGATGCCGTTGGTCGCCACATGGGTCGGCTCGTAGGCTTCATCAGACCAGGTGTTACGCCTCGTGGTGTTGGTAGCGTGAATTAATATTACTCTTCTTTAAGCAAAAATATGGGAATTATTTTGTTACATGAGATTTGCGTTTCCGTTAAGATCAAAATATGCGTCCTCGGAAATTGGAAATACAGTGTATTTCCTTTTGATGCAGGTAGCTCGGTGTAGCATTCGGGCACGTGGTAAATTTTCACGGTGTCCGATATGCATTTTATTACGTGCTCTGTCCCTCCAGCGATGACTGCGATTTAACTTCAACCTTTTATTAAGTGATGTGCGAACGTGTCCAATGCTTGCGTGCAATCCTCAGGGCGTTCTTCCGCTGTTATTGTTGCAACGCGTCCTCATACTGCTACGTCAGTTCAGGAATCGTAAGGGTCGCAGTACTTCTCACGTGTGCAGCTTCCGTCAGAGAATAGGCTCCTAGGTGAGGTTACAAGTATCCGAACATGGGGAGTCGCAATTCTATTAGCCATGATGAAAGATTTAATAACAATGAAAATGAGTTGTAATGACTATTTGTATTTCTATTTTTCGTACGCAAGGTGCCTCGATACATGGTCATTTGATGTACTTGTCTGTGAAGTGTATATGTTTTGTGTACTGTGGACGACGTGGTCGCATTGTCGAAAAATAAAAAGAAATTGCATTATTATTATTATTATTATTATCGTTATATATTTATTTATTATACATTTTTCTTCAATAAGTAATTGATAATTGTTTATTTTAGTAACGGTTAGTTCAAAATGCAACGACATGGACGTTATATATACCAACTAGGATATGATTGATCGAATGTGAACTAAACTAAAACTTAAAATACCCGATTCTTTGACAAGGAATATTTGATCACCTTCATAAAAAAAAATATGTTTTTTATTTAAATTCGCCTTTCGGTTCTACAATAATTTAATGCGTCAAAGATTCTCGATTTTTCTTTACTAATGTTACTATCGCTAAATTAGTTATCGCCATTTATATCTACCTTTCCCTATTTATCGCCTTTATATATATATATCTTTTTTTTCGAAGGTAATTTATTTGTATGTTATAAAAAAAAAATTATATGATACTTGGCGATCTTCTGGCGGACGGTTTGTCTACTTAATGTTATGTAACCGGCGTGGTTGCAGGTTTTTTATGGTAATTTATGGCCTATTGCCTATTTATTGTTGGAAACTTAATCGCAAAATTCGTGCAACGACGTCGGCATTGTGCTTAATTAACCTACGGGTAATTTAAATATAAGCTAGTTTTATCTTATTTGGATGCACTATACGAGGTTTATTTTTTACGTATAATTTTATATTCCCATTTGATAGTACGTCTAAAATTTCGTATGGCCCCGTATAGCGGTCATCGAGTTTTCCTTTCATCGGTTCTTTGAGAAAGAAAATTTGATCACCTGTTTGAAATGATTTTATATTACTTTTTCGGTCGTAATATTTCTTCGACCTATTTTTGGATATAATTAGGTTGTCGCGGGCTGTCCTTTGAGCGTCGTAAATGTCCGTCACTAGTTGTGTCCAGTGATCGTTATAGGTTCGTTCGTCGCACGATTTCCAGTAATTCGTCCCACTCCATATGTTTACCGACGAAATGTTTGAGGAATTCGATTAATACGATGTGCGATCTTTCGATAGATCCGTTCGATTGCGGGTGAAAAGCGGTCGTCAGGTATTGTTTGATCCGGAAGTGTTTCGCGAAGCGTCGCATGAGGTTACTCGTGAAATTTGATCCTTGGTCTGTTAAAATTGCTTTAGGAGCCCGAAAAGTACAAATGAACCGTTTGGTGAAAGCTTCCGCGACGTTCAAAGCGGAAATCGTTTTTAACCCCTTGCACTACGCGGAGCCTTGCGAAAAGCCAGGCCAAACGCGGCTGCCTCAATTGTAGCGGAGAGCGACGTGCGGTAGCGCGCGCGTGCCAAAACTTGAGATCTATCTTACGACCGAGTGCAAGTTAGTTGCGACCGTATTTACTTCACGCGATGGAAATCTTGTGAAATTCAAATGAATCTGAATCAAAAACTTTCAAAAAATACTAAAAATAATTATCACATAAGATTAAAACAAATTTTGAATAAGTGATAATAATATAATTAATTACACAATCCCATTCGAGACGTTTATATTTGGCCCGAAATTAGGACCACGCGTCAGACTCGTGATATTCATGTTTGGCCTGAAATATCGAGCACGAGTCAGACTCGTGATATTCATGTTTGGCCTGAAATATCGAGCACGAGTCAGACTCGTGATATTCATGTTTGGCCTGAAAAGTCGAGTACGAGTCAGGCTCGTGATATTCGTTTTTGATCTGGAACTGAACGAGTCCGACTCGTGATATCCGTGTTTGGCCAAAATTTTCATCACAAGTCAGACTCGTGAAAATAGTGCAAGGGGTTAAAGGAATGGCTAAAGAATATTTCGTGAGGAGATCTTGGACGGTAAGGATGTATTCATTGTCCTTGGACGTTCGGGGAAGGGGGCCGACAATATTCATCGCTACTTTGTCAAAAGCAGCGTGAGGGGTATTAGTGATCACCATGGGTTGTTTTATTTTTTTTCATGTCAGCTTTTTAATTTGTCAATGTAGGCAATGTTGGATGTACGTTCTTATATCTTTCCTCATGCCTTCCCAACTGCACTGCTGGCGAATGCGGTTGTAGGTTTTAGTTATCCCCTTATGTCTGCCCATCGATGAGGAGTGACCCTCCTCGATGATGTCTTTCCGCTGTCCTTTCGAGACACCTGCACTAATCCGTGACAAATTGTGAGCCTGCAATGAGTTCCAATTAGTGCGATTTGTAAATGTTTTAGTACGGTCTCCCAGGTGCATTTTCCGACGTTGGTCGACTTCGCCATGCTGATGCTTTCCAGATCCAATTGTTTAACTTTCTCTCGAAGAGCATTCGAGAGAATCTTAATCGCTTCTTCGGTAAAATCTTCGTCTACTAACCCCAGGTGGTATTTCCCGAAGTAGTATGGACGGTTATTTCCCTTGTTTCAATCTTGTTGAAATCAGGCAGTCCTTTGTATTTTTTTATTAGTCGCGATATAGGATCTTTGACATTATGCATCCATACTAATGGCCTATGGTCAGTAACTAGTGTAAATTTTCTACTGTACAGGTATGGACGGAAATGTTGTACCCCATATACTATTTACTATTTTTTACACTTCAGCATTCCTGCCAAGAAGGGGACTTGGTTTACAATCATGTCCTTAATCATTCGTCCATCCATCCCTCACTATGACTTTAACTCGCATTTACCCGCCATCAACTTCAAGCTATCCACCAAAAGGAGGTGGCTTGATTTTCCTTACACCCTTTTTCACTCATTCATCCATACCTTGCGCTTCCTCTCCCGTGTTACCTATCTCTTTGTGTTTCCTTTTTTTTCCTTCCTTCTCCCTCCAGAAATTTACATAGTAACTCCTCTTTCTCCTTGTCCAACTTCCCATTCCATATTCTTTTACTCCTCTCATCCACATTTCTCCCTGGCGTCTCAACCCATTCTCTTGTAACCTCGCATGTGTCCACAAAATGCTCCCAATTGTCTCTTCCTACCCTAAAAACTATACACTTCCTTTCCTCTTCTCAACAATACATCAATCCTGCCCTTTTCTAACTCCTTTCTTTCCTCCCACCCCCATACCTCGACTCCGTATTCTGTGGTGCTTCTCACCAAATATCCGCATAAACATCCCTCTCCCTATTGAAGTCATCTCTGCAACATGTTTCCCTAAACCTCATACCTTATTTGCTGCAATTCTTCGTTTTTTCCTTAGCTTTATTAACTGGTTCTTATAGTTCCCTTTTCTGTTGAACGTAAAACCCAAGTATTTACAACACTTTTACCTCCTCTAAAAACTCCTTTCCCCGTTTCCATCATCCCATAGGCTCTTTCCCACCTTTATTATGAACTAGTACATTAGACTTCTCCGTATTCTTAGCTACCTTCCTTCCCTTCCGCAATTTCTTAAGAGTATCCAGCATATCCGTTAGTGCCTCTCTATTTTTTTTGCCACCTGTACTAGGTCATCCGCATACGCCGAAGCCCATATCTTTCCTTCTACTAATTTTACCCCACCTATTTCTCTCTCTTCCAGACATTTATCTATATCCGCCATGTAAATCCTAAACAGTAATGGACTCTGCGCTTTACTCTTTTTCTTGTTTGGAAGCCTCCTGTCATCCCCTCCTTGGTCCTCCCCTCAGCTGTTGTTGTCTCTTCATACCTCTGCCCTAGTCCTTTCAGCAATTCAGGATCTATTCCTTTTGCTTCCATTATCCTCTATAGCACCTTCCTACCTACGTTGTCGAAAAGCTGCTTTCAGGTCCACGAACACAGCAACTTCTTCTTGTCGTACTTCAACCCGTCTCTCTGTATCAAATGGCTCAAGACGAAGATGTTGCTGATCGTCCCCCTACCTTTCCTGAATCCTCCTTGACCTTCTGGTAACCGTTTCACTCTCTCCATCTCTTTTTCCAAACTTCCCCTTAGTAATTCTGCATGAATTTTGTGCGCCGCACAAATCAACGAGATTCCTTTATAGTTTCCAACTTTCTCCTGGTCCCCTTTCTTATGCAGCGGCACAATTATACTACTTTTTCAGTCTTTAGGCAATTCAGCTTCCTTCCACGCTCCATCGGAATCCCGTCTCCTCCTGCCGCCTTTTCTTTTTCCATCTTTCTCACCACCTGGGCTATTTCCTCCATATCCGGTCCCTCGTCCTCTTGCTCTTTCCTTACCTTATCTTCTTGTCGCTTGCGTCTCCCTTCGCCCCGTTTGGTATCCTGCTTGCCTCCCGCCAGATGCGTCACACTAACCTCAATACCTGCTGTCTCCTAACCTCTCCGTCCACCCTCGCTATTTCCTTTTCTTACCTGCATATTCCATTCCCTGTTTGCACTCCCTTCACTTTCCCTGCTTCTTACCTTCCTAACCTTCGCTCCACTCTCTTTTTCCCCACATTTATTGCTTTTTACAATCCATTCTATGTATTTATAGCTACTCACTACCCATTCACACGTCCGCTCTCAACCAAGCCACCTAACCAAGTCCTATTGCTAATGATTCTTTCTCTATAGTTGAATAATTCTGTTTGGCGTCGTTAAGCGTGCGGGAGGCGTAAGCGATTGGGAAGTCTTTTCCTACCGGCCCCTGGCTTAAGATTGCGCCTATTGCATAACCTGACGCGTCGGTCGTGACTAAAAATGGTTTGGTAAAATCTGGATATTGTAAAACCGGAGGGTTACATAGCATCGTCCTTAATTCGTCAAATGCCGTCTGTTGTTTGTCTGTCCACAGGAACGTTACGTCTTTTTTTAACAGGTCTGTAAGTGGTTTCGCGATTTTGGAAAAATTTTGTATGAAACGCCGATAATAACCGGCGAGTCCTAGGAATTGTTTAATGTTTTTTGGATTTTTGGGTGTCCGGAAATTTTCTACCGCTGTTAGCTTGTCTGGGTTCGGTTGCACTCCGTTTCTCCCGATTATATGACCTAGGTACGCTACCTCCCTCTTTCAAAATTCGCATTTGTCTGGCTGTAATTTTAAATTAGTGTCCCGTAAACGTGGCATTAACTTCTGGAACTTAGCTTCGTGTTCTCTTAACGAGCTGGCATATAATACTATATCGTCTAAATAAACGAATATCTCGTACCCCTGCATCCCTGTCAATACTCGGTCCATTAGTCTTTGGAAGGTTGACGGCGCGTTTTTTAACCCGAATGGCATTTTTTTGAATCCGTAATGCCCGAAGGGGGTGGAAGAAGCCGTCTTATGCGTGTCACTCGGATCCATTCTTATTTGGTGAAATCCTGAAGCCAAATACCGAAAAATACTTTGCCCCGCCAAGTTGATCTAATATTTCCGTAATATGGGGAAGCGGGTACGCGTCTCCTATAGTTTTTTCATTTAACGCGCGGAAATCTAATACCATACACCAACGCTTGTTCCCTTGCGAATCTGGCTTCTTGGGCACTACCCAAACGGAGGAATTATACGGTGATTTAGATTCTTCAATTATGTCCGTATCTAATAATTCTTCCACTTGACGATGTATTTCATCCTTGTGCACGGGCGGAAGACGGTATTGACGAGCGTTTACTGGAGTTCCGTCCGTGGTTTGCATTTGGTACGTAGCGGTCGCGGTGTGCCCTGACGGTTCTCCCGGCAGGTGAAATCTGTCCGCGTACCCCCAAATTAACTCGTCCACGCTATCCATTTCCTCTTGGTTGAGGTGTTCTATGCGTAACAACTTTTTTATTTCCGTTAATCGTTCTTTAGTTTTTCCTGAATCTTTTACTTTATCGCGGTTTTTCCCTTTCACGATCTGCCGCGTCGCTGGTACCTCATTTTCCTTTCTATTTAGTACTTCGAACTCACGAATCTTTAATACGGGGATTAATTCTTGCATCGTGGTCGATGGTATCTATTATCCCCAAATGCCCCCTTTTATCTTTTCGTATTGTCACTAAGGCTTCTCCACAAAATACCCCGTCTTCTATTTCTATTCGCGGTACGTACCCTTCCTGAATTTCGGGATCAGCTACTTTAACATATATTTAGGAATACGCTCTGGCGGGTATTGTTAATTCATCTTCCGTCTCAAAAGGTAATGCTTTGTCGTCCCTAGATGCTAATCATGACTTGCCCTAAGGTGGTAACCTGATGCGCCGTTATGCCACTGAGCCTGAGTATTTCCACCCTGTTTATGGTAGTAGGAGCCGCAATAGCATATTCTTTAACCAGATTGGAACCCGACCCGCTGTCTATCATAAACGTGGAGGTAGTCCTAAGATCCCCGCTGTTAATTTTAACCGTGGGCACATAGTCTCCCTGCGTGAGATGAATTACGACATCCCGAAATTTCAAACGTTTCTTTTCCCCGTTTAACGTATCTTTGTTTTCATTTACTTTTCCCTTAATTTTTCTTTCTTCAATTATTTTATTTTCGCGAACTAATTCCTCGTCGCCTAATTTTATTTCCCCTTTATACGTCTCGCGGACTTTAATTTTATTTTCTTCTTTCGTAATTTTTTCCTCCTGACCCGTGTTTACTTTTCCATTCAAATTTTCCTTCTCACCGTATATCCCCGTAAATTCATTGTTATACTTTATGTTACTTTCTTGATTTAATTCTTGTCTCGTGCTTCTTCCATCGATTTCAACTTTGCTATCTAAGCTTTCATTTTTAATTCCTCTTCTCACCGTCGCGATATCGTCTACTTTACCGCATTTTCCCAAGGCTTCTTGGTAATATTTATTACCACCTCCCCCCTCTAGTCTCTTGTGGGACGGTTTGGACGCTCGATTATTTCCACGTTCGGGGCGTCCGTCTGAATGCAGCGGGAATCGTTTCCCGAATTCGTATGTTCCCTATTATCTTCGTCTTCTGAGTCATACGCGTTGCAAACTCGTACCGTGCGCCGTGGGTAATCATTGTCCCTATTCGGCCTACTTTCCGGGGGATTAAACCTTTGACCATTATTGCGCGGAGATTGAGGCGCCAGTTCTCTCGAAAAATTTTCGCCCCGTCGATAAGTGTTCCACGGCCCTTGATTTCCCGGTCGATTATTGGAGTCACTCCGAAAGTTAGATCTCGAATTCTCATTATTCTGCGGTCGAGTGTGCGTGGGGTATTGATTATATTGCCTAGGCGCGTTTGTGGGTCGCGAATTCTGGTTATAATTTCGCGAATTGTTAAAAGTCGCCTGTCGCAGGCTCCACGGTTCCTCATTTCGGTCGTATTGAGAATAATTTCGCGGCCTAGACTGATATCGGTCGTTCTGTCTCGAGTTCCCGGACGAGTTTCACGAATAATGCCAACAGCTTGTTGCGATGTGACCGACCTTGTTGCAAATCTGACACCTAGGTGGTTCTGGCTGAATATTTCTAACCGTCGCGGATCTCTCGTGATTTCCTGAATGCCCCAATGTTACCCGTCGGATATTCTTAATTATTTCCAATTCTTTCTCCACGTCAATAATCTGTTCGCGATTTCTGGTTTTAATTCCCGCACGAAGCTACTTACTAGATTTTCTTCGACGTTTCTCCGCGTCGATGATTCGTTTTCCTATTTCTTTCACTCTGTTCGCGTATGTTATGACGGTTTCTTCCGGCTTTTGACATATGTATCCCAATTTGCCCTGAGCTTCGAACACGGTTTCGTGTGGACCAAAGATATTCCTAAGGTATTCTAATAATTCATTCATCGCGCGATGGGCATCCCCGCGTAATTTATTCCGTGCCGATTATACTAGGTTTTCCTCTGAGGCTGGCGAGACCATATTTAATGCTTCTTCGCATCCTTCGACGAAATACACGAAAGCCATGCTCACGCCGTCGTAGACCGGAATTGCGTCTAACGCGTCCCGATAGGACGAAAGATTGTAAAGTGGACTTACTTTGTGTGTTGTTTCTGACCTTCTCGAGTTTCATTCTGATCTTAACTCATCGATCTCCACGCGGTAGTTCCTTAGTTCCCGTTGGGTTTCTTCCTGATTTGCCAAAATTTCCTGCTGCGTGTGGAAAGCCCGAAGTTGGTGTTCCAGTCCCGCTTGTGCCTCTCCTGCTGGCCTCATCGGTATGCGTTCCGTTGCCATGTCGTAGTGTTGTATTTCACCCTTTTTTTTCACTTCTTTTTACGATTTTATGCCTCTCGTACCCCACCGCTGTCGCCAGAATTATGTCATGGATTATCCGCGACTGTTGAATTTAAGTTTCGCGTCTTCCCGATTTATTTATCGAGATTTGGAGATAAAGAAAATTACGGTTTCGGGTCAAGCGTGTCTACGCGACACTCCCCTGGGATGAGGCAAATTAATTAACACGTTTTCGTTTTTTGTTCGTTGGGCGAATTTTTGAGGTTGAAGAAGGATGTCAACGAAATCTTCTTCCGCAATAAAGGCTTTTATCGTTTTCTCTAGTTTACTATAAAAACTTCTTAACTTCAGAGTTCTGTCCGCCGCGTGTGTTACGTTTGAACTATTTACTCATCAAACCGATCGATCGCTTGGGATCCGCCAATACGCAAATTTAATGCGCCTCGAGCTTGCCGAAAACGATTTAGATCGGGATGAATCGTGGTCTTCGACGATTCTCCAATAGGCAAATGAATGCGTCTTGGATCCTGCGTGTAAGTCGACGATTAACAAAAACCGAAGATGCGGGTTGGGAATTTCGGATATTCCTGATCTTTCGATCGCAAATTTAATGCGCGTCAAGATTGCTCAGGGTGTCTTAGGATTCTCAATCCCTCAGATTCTCAGAACACCGATACGCAAATTTAATGCGCCTCAGAACGTTCATGAGAATCGTGAGCTTGGAAATCCCTACGATATTCTCAAACTATCGATACGCAAATTTAATGCGCCTCAAATGTTTTAAGGAATATCTTTGAACTTCGGTGTTACGCGGAGAGAACTCGTAAAGGAATTCTAGTGTTAAGTTAACTCTTACTTATATTTGAATCAGGGAGATCGAGAGAAACTCTGAGAAGTAACGTCCGGCGGAGTCGAAATTTTACTAACGAGTGCGCTTCGCGTCCTAAAGGTTTCCCGTATATGTACTGTTGGAAAACTACCCCTTCCTAAAGGAAAAATGCAAGGCATGACGAAATCCTGCACGTCCATCTTTGGCATGTGCGTTGGATTTTTTCTATCTGAGGATCCTAGAGTCCTGGGCGTCGACAATGAATAGACGCCTTTGAGGACTCTCGGAGCCTCCTGTCGTCTTCTACTATAAAATTGCAATTTTATGAGTTTAGACTTTTGTGCGCCTGGTTTCTCTAATTTTCGTTTATACAACTTTCTAAAGGATCCTTGTATCTTTTCCTCTTATTGTCGTAAATTTACAATTTACCTCACTAACGTTCTGGTTTGTTTCTCGATCTTCCATTTCAATAGGCGTAGGGCCGGCGTACGTCACAAACTACTTAAATGAAAGTGAACTGGAAGATCTAAAGGATGAAATTATTGTTAAGTGTACAGAAATCGAGCAATTCTATGTTATTAATATGTATTTCCAATACTCGACACAAATAAGCCCGCTGCTAAGCAGGCTAAAAAATACAATCCATAATTTATTAGGTAACAAAATTCTTATAACATTGGATGCCAACGCAAAGTCAAAATCGTGGTATTCTGAAAAAAGCACTGAAAGAGGGAAAGAACTGGAAAGCTTCGTCATATCTTGTACTACAAGCGACTATAACTTTATAATTTTCAATATTCTATGTTTTAATATTGCCACACAAGACGGCTATAACGTAAAAAGCGCTAATTGAAATTGTTCTGTCATATACCGTCGGATCCAGTTCAAAGGACTCTGAACAACGCTCTATCAACTCGGCTCGAAGGATTGAAAACGATGTTCTATCCAGCAGTATGACGGAGCGGCGCAAAGCGTACTCTATTCGCGATTCGGGTTGTAAGGCCGATCGTACCCTCGTGGTGAAAATAAGTACACACTTGCACGACGCTAACGTTAAGGGTCCTAGGGAAGAGCTATTTACACTGTATCAGTTTTAAGTAATTTAATCAACAACGATGTACGTGGTTGTGTCGTTACAAGTGAAGAGCACGTGTGTTTGACTGTGTTGTCATAGACTCCGATGAGTTTTGCGTGTTTAATACGTATATCTATCTATACGGTGTGTGGCTCTCTGTTGAGAGTGTGACTCTAAGGACGGTATGTGCGACTCTGTCTCAAACAAGTATTTTTCGCCATAAAGACGACTCAGTACAGTTTCGAACGGAGGTGGGAAGCTGCCGATTGATCATTACCAATCAGTTCCGATTGGCCAATTAGTGTAGAGGTGGAAATATTTCTCCTTAAAATCGTACTCTAAACAACAAATGTGCGTTTGATCCCACCGCGAGAAAAATACCACGTGGCCCTAATTAATCTCTGATTGTTCTAGCCATAAAATGGTCTATATTATTCCTGCATGCAGGCTGACAGAAATCCCATCGAAAAGGAACTACGCTACAATTAAGCCTGCTTGATTGTTATTCGACTGCACATTGAGAGATTTACCAGACCGATGTCTGGCTTTTGTCGATGTTGCACGTTTGCTTAGAGGTTGCTAGTAAGGGCCCTATGAACACCAAATTGGTCAAACCTTTTGAAAACATGGTAAAAAGGCCTCCAAAGAAAAGTTAGTCATGTGGAATGCCTATCTTTTAGCGCGGAACAGGAATACCTTTAGAACACTGACTTGCACTCATTTTAACTATGTGACATGAAAAGCGATTAAGAATGCAAACAAAAACAACAAACTACAAGTGTTTAACAACTTCTCGAAGACAGTATGTTACGATTCAATTCCAAAAAGAAAATCATCGAACAAAACGGTCCCATGGTGGATCGTAGAATTATCCAGACTAAGAACGAAGACAAACAAGATTAAGAGACAAATGATACGTGCTAGGAACAACAATTGATGGATATAGAAGATTATGTCGAAGAATATATAATAGGTAGAAATAAGTACGTTTCACAAATTAATATAGAAAAGTCCGTTGCAGAGAAGGATTTCGCGACACGAGGTGGAAATGAGAATCCACGGACTATAGTCTGTAAAATAGTTTGTAATAAAATCAAAAAGCCTAATTACATCCGCGCTTTAATACTGCCATCACGGAAGGAAAAAAAATTAAAAGAATCCATGGATGCTCTGTTAGATAAATGTGTCCCCCCGAACAATAAAATGGTAGAAAACGTTTCGCATTTCAAAATTATGTACCAAAACAAAAAATATCAAAATAGCAATTTAGAACCTGACGTTTCAGGGATAAAATAGCAAATGTAATTGAAAAACTTAAAGGACATGAAACACTGGGCTTGGATGGTTTTCACGGGAAAATTACAAAATCTCTCTGGTTTACTAACAAAGAAATACTGCTGTGCTTATTTAATAAATGTCAGAGATTACACTTTCCCTCGCAAATGAAAAACAGTCCTTCTTTTTTTTTTTTCATTTTTAAATTCATTTTTCGGCACCGACTGCTAAGGTCATTAGGACCTACTACTACTTAAGGTGGGTTCCGAATCACCAGAGCTACGGTATACATATCACATAGAAAAACCAGAGGTGATGGGGGGGATTCGAACTCGGGTCTACCGCGTGGCACTCTGAGCCTCTATCCACTACACCGCCGTAGCTCCTAACAGTTCTTCTTTGCATAATTTTAACACGTTCAAGCTAGCGCCAATATTCACGTTTCTCCCCGTGAGGCGGCGCTCGAATTTACGCTTCGCTTTTTCCGTTTCCAGATTTCCAGGACCAGCTACCCAATGGCCCAAATTTTTTTCACGATCGCCTACATATGACGAAATTATTAACATCTATTCATTCGTTTCCACCGACCAGTGGCGAATAGATTTAGTATTTATTATTACCTGCGCAATGCAAGATCAATAATAAAATTTATATTGTCTTTTGTTAGTTACGTTTATAACATTATGTTTAATTAAGTTTCTAATACTGAATGTTAATATTTTTAGTATCAAATTTTTGATAGTTATGTTTATAATATTATGTTTAGTTACATTTACAATATTCATATAAAATAAAGAAAATCCTACTTTTTCAATTAATATACGTTACATTTTCATTATTTAAATTTTCATCCGCATGGTAATTTTTTCTAATTAGTTTTTTTCATCGTTTGATGAAACATTCAAACGCGAGAATCGAGCGCGGACCACCGATAACCCGCGTTGTCCAATGAATGAGACAAACGCAGGTCACCGGAGACAACATGCGACTTATCGTAGGGCTGATAGAGCATTCAAGCGTGAGCCACCGGTGGGTCACGGCGGCGTGAACGTATTAAAACACATAGAATTAATTTGTATAGACTCATTGGATTACTGTCAATATTAGGCAAAATATTCGAGAGAATCTTGATAAATAAAATGACAATATGTTATAAGGAAAGAGATTTAGAAAATAATAAGCAATTTGGCTTTAAACCGAAACAGTCAACTGAGGACGCTTTACTGAAATTTAGGACAGGTTTGATTACAAATAAAAAATACATAGAGTACTTTTGGCTGAGATCGAAGGAGCTTTTGATAATTTATGGTGGCCCGCCATCATAAAAAAATTAGTGAAAGCAGAATGCAGCAATACCCTAATTATTATCACAACCAACTGCTTTGGAAAAAGAAAAGTTATCATAAGATCGGAGTTTAATAAAGGCCTAAGATATAATACATGCAAAGAAGATGTCCGCAGGGTTCTGTAATAAGAGCTTCATTATGAAACTTTCGTATGGACGTACTCTTAAACAAACTTGAAGAAGAAATTGGCAATGATGAAGTTGAAGCAATAGCTTACGTGGATGATCTAGTTATGCTTACAAAAGATAATTTTAAGATAGATGTAGAAAATACCGGAAATAGAGTTATAAAAATGTACAACGAGTGTTGCGTATTGCATAACTTAAAAGCTTTGTCCTCAAAGACCACCGCTATATTGATAAAGGGCAAATTAAATAAAGTCAGAATGCAATGGCTAGAAATAGAAGGAACAAATATTAGATTTAATGTGGAAGTAAAATATCTTGGAATGATAATTGATAGAATCCTGCTGCACGCAAAATATTTTTAGATCTTAATTGGTTAAATTTATAATGATGATTCAAAGAATAAATAAAGAGGAACAGGGACTAAAACAGAATATATTCAGAATATTATGTAAAGCAGTGGCTCTTTCAGTTGCGACATACTGCGCGACTTCTTGGTACAATCGTGTCTGCCTGTCACGATCGTCCGTCGGGACCGATTTTTATATTAATTTATATTACGAAGATTCGCGGTTTTTCGAGGACAACGTGCCTACGCGATACTCCCCTGGGATGAGGTGGATTATTTAATATCTTTGGGCAAACTTCTCGAGGGATGAGGTGAATTTTTGCACGAAACCACCGTAGGGATGCGGTTGTTCGAGGAAAGGTACCGGAGCGGATGCAGGAGATTGATTGGATTATTCGACACCGCCGAGGTTCTCTTTAGTAACAAAGGTTTTTATTGCTTTCTCGAGTTTTGAATAAAAATGTCTAACCTTGGAATTTTGTCCGGCACGCGCTTTTCGTCTATCACGTTTACTCATCAAACCGACCGAAACGCTTGGGGGCCGCCGATACGCAAGTGAATGCGCCTCAAGCTTTCCGAAAACGATTCGTGTCAGAACGTGTAAGGGACTTGTCGGGATTTCCTATGTGCAAACGAATGCACTTTGTATCCTCCGGCTAACCCTTATTATAAAAAAACAGTCACTTAGAAATTCAAATTCTCCAGAGTGTGACGTACACCGGCCTTATACTTATTGAAAAGGGAAATCGAGAAGCAAACCAAAGCGAAATGTAACATCTACATGCCAGTTGCCCAAATATTAGGTCAGCGATAGTGAAAGGGAAAAACTCAAGGACCCAGTAAACAGAAAATTAGGGGAACCAAGCGCCCAAAAGTTTAGACCCATAATATTGCATCTTAATACCAGAAAACGATAAGAGGCTCCTATAGTCCTAGGACTCTAGAACCCTCAGATAAATTAGAACCTAACGTACACGCCACAGATGCACGTGCAGGACCTCGTCATACTCTTGGAATTTTTAGGCAAAGGAGGGATAGAATTTAGACAATATCGGCGCTTTTGGGCACGACCATCACTACTATTCGAGTTTTCATTACGGTTAGACGCTACAGTAACGTTCGCGACAGTCTCAATCTCCCTGCGCTTAAGTTTTAACCAGTCAGATTCGATCATTTCTGTAAATATTCCTAACCGAGTTTTTCTCCATCCAGACACAGAATCCTAAGATATCCTTGAATTTTCTGAGGCGCCTTTATTTGCGTTTCGAAACCTTTTGAATATCGATAGGATTTGGAATTTTGAGACAATCCCGGGTAATCTGAGGCGCATTCACTTGCGTATCGAAAGCCCTGGAGAATCTGAATTTCTGAGTAAACAATTTAAACGTAATGTACGCGGTGGACGGAACTCAAAGGTTAAGAAGTTTTTATAATAAACTAGAAAAAACAATAAAATCCTTTATTGCGGAAGAAGATTTCGTTGACATCCTTCTTCAACCTCCAAAATTCGTCCAACGTGTTAATTAATTTGTCTCATCCCAGGGGAGTGTCGCATAGACACGCTTGACCCGAAACCGTAATTTTCTTTATCTTAAAATCTCGGTAAATAAATTGGGAAGACGCGAAACCGCAACATAAATTCGACAGTCGCGGATAGTCCGTGACAAGGGCTTTCGATACGCAAGTGAATGCGCCTCAGATTGCCCGGGATTGTCTTAAAATTCCAAGTCCTTTCGATATTCAAAAGGTTTCGATACGCAAGTGAATGCGCCTGAGAAAACTCAAGGATATCTTAGGTTTCTGTGTCCCTAGAGACTCGTTGGATAGAATTGCAAGTTAAAATGAATTTAACAATATATATGTATATATGTGTGTAACCTGGCTCAATTACTCCTTGAAATCAACCACTCGACCAATGTTCTATGAAATTTATTTACATAAATTAGATCATAATATATAATACAACAAATCAATATACAATCTTACCCGTGAAAATTGGTTTTCAAGTCGTCAATTTAAGCGTTAAAAATTACACAGATCAAATTGTACAGAATGAACTACGTGCATTACTAAAAATACGAAGGTCGTTTCTCAGATCCGTCAGTTTACTTCCGAAATCAATCATGCCAATAGATTCATGCTAAACGGAAAGTTTACCCGTTTACATACATATATTATACATATACATA
>JBCFXI010001956.1:0-34380 GCA_038496175.1 Ampulex compressa | reverse complement strand
TATATATATATATTTTTTTTTTTCCATATATTATTCCATATATATTTTTCAATTTTGACCTCGTCCGTATCTTACGAATAATTTGCTCGTTGTGATTATCACGATCGTATCGTAATGTATTAGGAAAATATTTACGATGTTAGTGGATTAACGTTATTGGAATGTATCGATAATTTATTTCCATCGACCATGCAGATTACATTACGGTATGATTAAATATCCGTAACCCGTGCGATTATACGCGATTTTAAAATTTTAACCGATCCAATATACTTTGTTCGTTTCGTCGATATCGATGATCCGCGTATCGTGATTATCTTGATTATTTCGCGCTATGATATATTGGCCGCTGCCGATATAATTTTACGTAATTTTGACGGCTTAACCGAAGCGATCTAATTCGTTTATTTTCATTGCGTATCGGTCATTAATTAACGCATTAGCCGCGATTGACGTCGTTGGACATTAAATCTTGATAAAATTCGTTCGCGTCGAATGAAATTCGGAACTCGTTTTTCACGGGCCGAAAATTCTACGTAAAAATCACTGTTCTACGCGTAGGTGCTTAATTTTCCTACTCTATAACTTCCGCCATATATCACGACAGAGAATATATTCGTTGGTTTCACCTTTTCGCGTGAACAAATTTATATTAAGTAACGTGTGAATTCGAGAAAGAGCGATATTGGGTTCAAAAGTTTTTAAAACGATACCGAGCCGCTTAATAACCACGCGGATATGTTTTTAAAAATGCGACGATCAAGAGTTTGTCCTCAGAGCGTTGATGTCACGAATTTATGACGCGAACGTTATGTTACGTTTTGTAATATCTGCGTGTGTAAAAAAGGCCCAAAAAGGGGAATCGGGTGTGGAGTAGCGGTGAATTGCGTCGTATATCCCCAAGTGTCAAAGCGTTCTTTATTTCCTTCGAATCGCCGTTTCAAACCTTTTAACTATTAAAGCCTACGGCGGTATAACGCGTAATATAGACGAAAAATACTTATGAGGAAAAGAGAGCAGGAGAGAGGGGGAGGGGGGATGGGTGGAATAGGGAGAGAGAAAAAGAAAGAGAGAGGAAGGAAGAAGACAACGGATTTCCTCGAAGCTTTGACAAATCGATTCCCCAGGCAGTATAATCGTATGCCACCCCCGTCGAATCTTTGCACACAAAATATAAATCAAGGCCTTCCAAGGGGGCAAAAAGAAAGAGAGCCGAAAGAAGAAGGTCGAGGTACGTGACGACGAATTTATGGGCGATCGCGGGATAACGTTTAATCATTAAGCCGAGGTTTTATGCGGCGCGTGCCGCGGCATGAGTTAGGACGTCCCAGCGAAAAAAAAAGAAAAAGAAATGGGGGGGGGCGGCAAATAAGATTGGATCGAAAAACAATCGGTAGCGACGATTAACCACCCTCGATTTGTTTCTGCGCAGGATCTTCCGTCAAAGGATCATCATCGAGAAGAAGGAGGACATATTCAAGGTCGAGGGACGTTACACCTTCTTCATTCCCGTCGACGAGGGTTTCAAGGTAAGCCGCTCGCTACGCCGCGCACACTTTGAATTTTGTTGTACCGAAGAGGTATATTTCGTATTAAAAAAATAGAAGTTTTCCGATGATCGTTTTAAAAATGTGTTTATCTTTTTGGAAAAATCGATATTAACGGTCCGCGGAATTTAAAATTGGTCTTGCGGGAGGTAGTTGTTTTGTCCGCATTAGCAAATTTATCGTTTAACAAAACAAGGTAGCAAAAAATGTCACTTTCCCATCGACGTTTTTTCCTTCATCTTTTTTACATTACACTTTAAATTCGTTAATGCGGACACATTTTGGACAAAACCGAATAAAGATTTGGTCGTACGAATAATCCCAGCTCCTATATTTACCCCGTAGTTCCATGCGTGGGATTCGCATAATTAAATTTTCGACGAAAGCAAAAGGGCCAGATGGAAAAGTAAAAAAGAAGTAGAGTGCACGGAAGAAAAAGTAGAAAAGGAGGATTTTCAATCTCGAAAAGCTACAACGCGATCGTCGTTGGCGTACTCTTTGGGACTAGCAAAATTCACGGTAAATACGGAAAAACACGAACGGCGAAGGAAGATTTCTCCCTGTATAAACGATCCACATTCCCCCTCCGTGTTTACCCGAAATTATCATACGGAGAATCTTTGAAGTTTGTTTTTGGGCAAAAGCAAAAGGGCTGGGCAGGAAAGATTCAAGAGCGGTAGAATATGTAAAAACGGGATGAAAGAGAGAGAGAGAGAGAGAGAGAAAGAGGGAGAGAGGGAGGGAGAGGCGAATTTCCAATCTCGAAGAGTTCCCTTCAACGTTATCATCGTTTCCGTGCTTTTTGGGACCTACCAAAGTGGATGATAAATATTAGAAAAAAAACGGCGGTTTGGAGACGACGAATGGAGCTTTTGCCGTGTAAATAATCCGAGCTCCTCTCTTCTATTTACTCGAAATTTTCATACGCAGAATTTTTCAAGCTATACTTCGGACAAAAGCGAAAGCAACGGGGCGAGTAAAATGTGTAGAAGACGCGAAGGGAGAGGGAGAGAGAGAGAGAGAGAGAGAGGGAGAGACGAGTTTCCAATCTCGAAAAGTTCATCTCAACGAGGTCATCGTTTCCGCGCAGAGGGCGAACGGCGGCCTCGTCGACCGATATCGAGGACCTCCTTTTCCTTTCGAACCCTCGGCCTCGCCCACCCTCCCTGCCGTCCCCCTTTCTTCTCCTCGCAACTCCCGTCAAAGCTACGAGGCGACGATGCTTCTCTCGAGCGAAAGGAACATTATCGAATAAGGTGGGAAGTCCTTATTTATCACGTTTTGCCCGCCGCGCGTGGGAACCTTCTCAAATATGTTTACACGCATATATACGCGATGAGGACCGCACCGCCTAAAACGGCTGATGGATCGAAGAACGATTCGCGAATGGCAAACATCTCGATGCAACGCGAAGAGGTGAAACTGGAAAGAATCGTGTAGGTCAGGGCCAATGATTAAAGTGCATCGCACATTTACCGGCTCACGTGCCGTCTTAAAACTCTAACGATCTCACGATCGTTATACCATCGAATAACCGATTAAATGGTAGAACGCAAGAATTTGTTACGCTTTAATAACGATCCAGTCGGATAGTTCGTGAAATATCTGGTTATTTGACGAGATAACGGGATTTCGCGATAAGGCAGCTGCGCGAACATATTCGAGAGGGTCCCTAAGGTCGAAGCGTAATAAATATGGATTTTCATGGTATTTAATAACGCTCTTTTTCCCGGAGAAGCCCAACATCGCTTTGCACCATTGCGAGTCATCGAGCTTTATATCCGTCGTTCCGTCATAGTTGTTCCCTCCAGAGGGGAGGATTTAGAGTTTCCGGGGCGCGGAATGGAGGCGGACCGATACGGCTTCCGAGCTCGAGGACAAAGAGGACAAAGGGAAGGAACGGTCTGGGCTGGTCCGTTACCCGAAGAACCGCGCGCGGCCGCTTTTTATAGGCTCGATGCATAAATAACGCGTTTTTAATGCCCGCTGAATGGCCCGCCGTTTCCTCAAAGCGATCGATGTTACATCGGCTCCACGCCGGTACCCGTCGAGGCGCTCGGAATTATGAAAGACTTTTTCTCGGAAAATTACGATCTCGTTTGCTCGACGCTCGACGTACGAAAATCGAAGCGACCAGACTGGACCGAACTAGACCGAACCCAAGCGAACCGTTTCTTTGCAAAATCTTGCATATTTCGGATGAGATTTTCCATTTTCCGAGTTTTTTTAGGATTTCATCGTAATACGCGGATCCCTGTATCGATACTTCTTCTCGGTCGCTCTTCCATTCTTCGATTCCAAAAAAGTCTTGCGGATAGCTAAACAACGCGGTACTTTCTCGTAAAACACGCGAGGGATGAAATAGAGCAAAAGGCGATCGGAACTTCGACTCCAGGATTGAAAAACCTCGTTCGTCCCTTCCCAGGAGAAACGATCGAATCGTTTCGAAGAGAGAACTTATTTTCGTCGCACCATCCATCACGACTATCCCGTCGCCTATCGGGCATTTCCCTCCGCCCTACAAAGGTCGATGGCCGAAACGACGAAGCAACCTGGTAATCGAGCACCTCCGTCGAAGAAAGTAACCGCGGAGTAGGTCGATACGAAAACGACTGCTCGTCGATGACACGCGTGGTCGTTCGCTCTTGGCGCACCTCGTAAACTCGAAAGGTGCTCGCGGAATGGGGGAGGAAACGGAGCGTAAAAGAAATAGACCGGCACGCTCGAAAGGCCCCCTTCGGTGGTTCGGGAGAGAGGCGATCGAGCCGTATCGAAAAGCACTCCGAGCTTCCGAGTCCCGCGACGTTCTCGATGCCTCGCCGCTCTTCACCGTCGAATCCGCGCTCTCGAAGACGAGGGAGACGACGAAGAGGGAATTGATAAAAGGAAGAGGAGAACTTTGTGTCCTCCGCAAACGAATTTTCCTCCCAGGGCCCCGAAGGAGAACGGGGGAAAGCGTTGAAAGGAGAGCGGGGGCGAATCGGGAAAGTGGGGAAAAATTACGTAAGGTTGGCGGAAAATATTATCGGCCAGCTGGTAAGAAAAATAAGAGGAAGAGGTCGTTTTGGCGCTCGCAAGGGACGTCGTAAAAGTAGTCTTAGAGCTAACGAGATTGGAAGGGGGCAAAGGGGGTTTTGCATTAGTGCGGAAAGTGTTTCTAAGGCCACCGCCGACGGAAGAAAAGATAAGGCGGTTACTCTTGTTTGAGATTCGATTTAAAAGCATTGCGCCGCTCGCGGGGATTCCTCCGGCGCGCCCCTCGCTCCTGAGTTCTTGGAACGCGACCGATTTAACTGCGATGCCTTTCGACCGTGACGAATCTCGTCTATACTCGCTTCTCTTATCATCGTATTCCTCCTTCCAAACCTATTTCGATGCTCTCCTTTGCGTTGTTCGTTTCGACGTAGCTGTACCGATTTTGGAAACGTGGATGCTACGAAAATCGTCAGGTTTTTCTGGCTTGCTCTCGACTCGGAATCGTTAATTTGATCGCTAAAGAGGAGCGAGGAGAAGCTGGAATACCACTGTGGAGATATCGACCGGACCATAATCGTGTTGGCGTAATACACATCGATATGTTTAGCCGCATTATTCGTAACAACGGGCGAATATAATATTATGGATTATGCTATAAATTATTGCCGGTATGAGAAGATGGAAAGGGAGAATATTAGCTTTAAACGCTGATACGTCTTCGTAGTATCGGTCGCTTCGCCGATCGTTCAAACGCGAAATAATTTTTTGTTCGTGCGAAGTTTTTATTTAAAACGCGTAACATCGCATCGCAAATTTTTTTCGCGCCTATCGTAACATCGTACCCAAATATTTCACACCGTAGGATATTTCGATATGGAAGGTTGAGGAAAAAGTGTCCGCATTCGGGGAAAATTTCAATTAATTGTTCGACCTTTGTCATTAGAGGCGTGTTAACCGCAGATATTTTTGTTTTCTTCCGCGGAACTTGCAATATATTTACCAAAGAGATTTATTTCGTATTACTCGTATAAGTATTCGAAATGATTTTTAAAGTACGTAAACTTTTTTTAAGGTTATTCAACGTAGGGAAAGGTGAAATCGGATCGTATTTGATTACTCGGGATTAAGAAGATACAACTGTGTTTTTGGAGAAACTTTATATACAATGTTCGTACTTAACAAATACATACGAGTAGATTTTACAAAGTTTCGCGGCTATCAGCTCGCTATCCCTCGCGATCTCGAGAACATACTTCGATCGCGAGGAATACCGATTGCCCGGGTCTCACCGCGTGGAGGTTGCCGCGACCAGAGACCCCCCACCCACCCACCATTCCACGCACGCACTCATCCCTTAACCGAACTAAACCCACTCATTCCGCCTTACGAGAATACGCTAAGCAAACGATCCATTCGATCGTTCATCGCGCTTTCAAACGCGTAAGCAGTGACAAAACGGTAAAAGAGATGAAAGGATAAAATCGCGACGCGGCGAATTCTTCCCAAGAGCACCAGGGGTTCTCGCGAGTACAAGGGGCCCCCGCGACGGTACCCAAAGTCGGCCACGGCTGAGAGTGGTTCCACAAAGTGGATAAAATCGCGACGCGACGAATTCTTCCCAAGAGCACCAGGGGTTCTCGCGAGTACAAGGGGCCCCCGCGACGGTACCCAAAGTCGGCCACGGCTGAGAGTGGTTCCACAAAGTGGATACGTTACTGCAAACGGCAGCTACTCTATGAGCAACTGCTAGGCCCGACTGACGTAACACCACTCCCCTGAACATGACCTTCTAAGGGCCGTCGGGGGATCAGCACGAGTACCGCGAGAACCCTGGGCCCCTGGAAGAATTCGGGAATCTATGCTCCCACAAATGGAGCGCAAGAGGAACGAGAGTCGAAAAGTAAAGAGAATTTCACTGCTTACGTTTGAAATCTCGCATACCACGCCTTAAACTAGATCCACTCATACACCTTAACGTATAGTTAACGCTAAGAACTTAATACTAGATTCGCTTTTCGCTTTTCGCTCTTCTCTCTTCTATCTTCAATCTTCGGTACCAAAGCTGAAAACTAGTCAACGAAAAATCAGGTTATCGATATGTCGGTTAGTATTAAAATCAGTGAAAATGACATAAATCGTTACAAGGGGACAAGGGAGGGGTGAGACACGCAAAAGATACGATAAACGAGGAAAGGAAGGGATGTTGCTCCTTCGCCGGGATTGCGAAGAATGATTTCTGGCCGTCCGCGCCGTCTTATATAGTCTCTGGAGAGCGCGCGACGCGGCCGACCTCCGAGGTCGTTCAAAATTGAAACATTTCATTTTGTCAACGGTCGCCTCGCGCCGACTCGACGTTTCTACATTACCCGACGATTCATATTTCGCCGAATTTTACCGTCAGTTTTTGTCCAATGTCACTAATACCAATTGTCGCAAAGCGTATTCAACGAGCCGTTTATGTATGAAACGTCGAACGAACAGAAGTTACCTCAATCTTTAATCGATTAAAATCTATAAGACTGTCCGGCGACTCGCGCACACCGTGCGCGGTGTATATAACGAGCTTGGCGAGAAATAAGGCCAGCTAGAGGCGGGGACGAGCTAGGGACGTAGAGACGGTCGACGGAACAAGGAGCGGGACGAGGCGTTAGCGGTTCGAAGGACTCCAGGAACCTGTCGAACGTGACAGGACTGAAACTAAGTCCCGGAATCCACTTCCGCGTAGTTTTGCGTCTTCCGTATTCCCAGCAGCGTATCCACCCTCCTTGCACTCGGACCAACAATGTACGTACCCATGCGTAATGGATGATCGTGCCGATCATAAGCCCCACCGACTTCCCCTTCCTCCTCAAGATACGGACCTCTCTAATCTCGAAATCATCGTATCGAAAGCAATACCGAGGTCGTTGCTCGCTCGTCCCCTTCCACTTCCGGTATCGACCTCCATGGACGCGAGTTACGGGATCAAACAGTCGAGGGTGCGTTCGAAACCTCCGGGAAAAATGGCTTGCATCGTTGCCCGAAAGAATTCAAAAACGATACTTAACATCGAATACGCGTAATAGAAATAACGACTCCTGCCGGTCATACCCATCGGATATCCGTAATTCGAGATATACACATTTTTCCATACGTCACCTCGTTTGGAGAAGAACGATTATTAAAACGCGAACGAAGTACGACACGTTAATCCCGTTATTTTACATAAAGCCGATAACATACGCGCGTCGTTCGAGCGAACATCATTCTTTCCATACACGTTGTACTTTTTCCCCCCTCTCAAGGATGCTCGAGCGTACGAAACGTACGCGTGCACGATCCCGTGGAAAGATCGATCGTCTTAGTCAAAATATCCTCGAGTATCTTTCTCCGTTGAGCCGCCGCGATCCTCGCGATTGGCCCGGAGAGTGGGCCGACGAACCGAGTGGTAGACCAACACGGGGGAAGAGCCGAGAAGCGAATCCTCGTACAAACGAGGAACCGGTAACGAGAGCAAGTGCGTAAATACGGGCGGGAGGTCGATAAATCCGATCGTTCGTCCGGCCGCGAGTTCGTCGATGGCGGAGGAGGGACGCGCGAGGAAGGGCGGCGGGAGAGTGGCCAAGAGCAAAGTGGAGGTTCGTTAAACGAGCTTAACGCGCGCCCCCGTGGTAAGGCATTACTCCCGACTAACGGGCCGTGTTGCAAACCCTATTAGCAATATATTTTCCTCGGTCCACCGGACCTCCGGGGCCGCCATTGTGCCGGCGACCGAACGGTTTACGCGTTGTCGTTGCAGCGCGAGCCCGACGGAGATTTTCCAGGCATCCGGAAGCCCTTGCATCGATCGCCCTCTAGTTTTCGCCGGCGTCGACGGCCGACCGACGATCGGGGGATTTGTATCCGCGAGCTATTGCCACTCGATATATCCGGCCTGAATTTTCCACTAATCTCGCATTCCGTTTTCGCCCGAAAACCGAAGAGAGACCGCCGCTCCCATCCCTCCGCTCGCGCGGCCCACGCCGGGAATACGTTTTGGACGATGATAGAGAATTTAACCCTCGAGCGCGGGATCGTCCTTTTCACGAGGGCGATCCGAATGGGCAGAGCGTCGGCAGTGCCGCTTGACCGTAATGCGAGGTAACTTATTTTTTTTCCACGTTGACTAACGGAATAGGAAAATCGAAATTCGTGCGCGAGTCGAATGTGTCGCAGGAGTGAAACGTCCGTGCCATCCCTTTCCTCCGTCCTCCCTGTTTTTTCAGACGCATAGAGCAATTTCCGATTAAAAATGTACATTTGCGTATACCAGAGCAGAGTTTGGTCCTTAAATCCTTTCGAACTCGAGCGACGCATCCCGTCCGGCGTAAACATCGCGTCGAGAGGATAAGGATGAAGCGGAGAAGAGAGGGGCGACGAGCGACGAGCTGCGCGGATGTGTAGCGGGCCAAGGAGGAACCCAGGGTCCCGAGGTCCGCCAGCGGCAGCCCCCATTTATAAGGCAAGCCCGAGAAGACTCGGCCGCGACGCCGGCGGCTCGTAGCTCACCGCCTTCTCCTCGACTCCGACGGTAGAATTTCTGTAAAAGTTTTCCGGGCCGCTTGCGGTAACGGAAGCTATGACTGAGGCTCGCATACGTTATACCCCTCCGCCCCCCTCTGACGGTCGTACACCTCCGGTATGAGATCCCGGGGGATTCCTGTACCACCACCTTTTGGCCTCCAAAGTATCAGAGCCGGCTGTACAACGATCCTACGGCTTTTCAAACGAGAAGACACGTGAATCCTGCAAATCATATCCTTCCCCGCTTACCCATCCGGCTTTGTACCCGCGTCATTCTACGACATTGCACCGAACCGCTTCCCGTTGAAGCCCGCGTACCTCTATAGCCCGAGCGAACCTCGAGGTAAAGACCGAGATAATCGTGGAATCGTTGATCGCTCTTCCATAATGTCATCTTTATTCCAATAATTGGAATTGAGAGCCCCTCGATATTTGGATTATCGAGCGACGATTCGGTATGTATTGTACTCGAGTATGCTTGCGCTAATCACGGTTCCGACGAACTTCTGGAGAGACGGCGATTTTTCAAATATCATTTTAAGCTCGACGTATGAGCTCCCGAAATGCAGATCGAAGAAACTTGTTTTTGATACGACAGGGAGAATGGTGCGGGTGATTTTGCGATCAATATAGAGCGAGTCAGATACACCGACTACTCTTTCAGCGTAATTTCGATAAAAATCTAGTCGAGAAGAATCTGCACGGAACGATGGGGAAGCATCGAATTCTCGTTTCTTTACTCAGCTCCCGAGGTTAATTGATTTACGGTTCGAGCCTTTGGGCGCCCCAGAATCGATAACGTGACTCGCACCGTTCCTCGAGTGATCTTGGCATTAAACTTTGTTGGTTACGGTACTAAAGTTAGAACTCGAGTGACAGCGGATCTAAGCTTTAAACGGCCATACCGTTACATCCTGTAAACGACTACCGACCTCGCAAGTATTTACCGTCGCTTACACGCGGAAACAAAGTACGTCCTTACGTCAGAAGCCCGGTATAAAAATTCAAATTGTCTCTCTCTCTCTCTCTCTCTCTCTCCGTCGGCTGGGATTCGAGAAAAACACCCATTACCCTTTGAAACTCGGCGTCAATTTTGCGATGACATCCGAGGATTCGACGGGAATAAATCTGTAGCGAATGGAGGTTCCGCCGGGCCCACACGCGCGGAGGGGAGCTTTGCAGGATTTCCGAACCGTCCGGACGTAACTTCCGATTCGAGAATCGATCCGTCGTCCGAGTGGAAGAAGAACGGCTCTGCCGACGTCGGGGGTAACGTGGAGGCCGAATCAAAATTAGCTTTATGGGAGCGCTTAATATATTCCACGCGGAGGGCTGCAAAACCGATCGTTGAACAACTCAGGTTTCTCCCGTCTTCCACTTGCTCGTGTATTATAAATAGACGTTGAAATTCGTCTCGGAAAGCACTGCGCTCGTAGACGAGTAGGGTGTTCTAGCAAGAAACGCGCGTCCTGGGCCAAATGACCTCAGCGGATCGGTGTCGACGATGAGTGAATAAAATAAGGATAATAGAGGCCGATGAAGAAAATAAGGATAATAGGTTGCCTTCGCCACGGGCCCTCGGCGAGGGCGCGAGGCGCGGAGTGACTTGGGCGGCATTTCGGGGCTAGGGCTGGAAATAAATCCGGGCAAACGGCGGAACGTCGGTGGGTTCAGCGCGACCTTCGTCCTGGAACAATGGGGAATACGATCCCCTTGTTTTTGTCGGGGGCGGCCCGATTGTCGTGAGAACAATGGCCGGCCGAGGGAACATTACGCGGCGGGAAAAGACGGCAGCGGCGGCTGGAGACGTTCGTGCGGGATATCCAAGGATAAGCGCGCTATAAAAGCCCGTGAATGCCGGCATTAGCGGCACTAAACCGTCGTCTTGAGCGGCCGGCCTGTAATCTCGGCCGAGATTACGACGTCCGACGGCACGACCTACGCGAGGACCGAGGAGGCAACGGCGAAGGAGAGAGAGAGAGAGAGAGAGAGAGAGAGAGGAGAGGCCTCCCTTCTCACTCTCGCGGCCCATTCGCCGTGCGCCGATGGTAGATTTCGATTTCCAATCCGTGGATGCGCAATCGAATCACGAGCGTCCTCTCGGAACAGTTTCGCACGGCGATATACGCCACGATGCTCCGGCGAATCCGAGATTAGCAAAGCCATTCGACCAAACTGGAAGGACGTAAATCAACTCGAGCCTTCCTTCCTATCGAGTCGATACATTTGTCCCTTAGGATTCTATAACCGAAGATAAGAATATCACGCGAATACGCGGAACGATTTTGTGCCGTGAAAGAATCTTCGCTTCGATCGGTCTTCGGGAGAAAACACCGGTGGTTTCACGGCCGTGCAGAAGAAAGGACAATTTCAAAAACGAAAGTCGGCGATATCCGGGAAGAAAGGAACGAGCGGGGAGGCAAGCTTGGAGAAGAACCCGGCTTACCCCTTTCTCCCTTTAAAGTCGACCGTATCGAACCCCCTCCCACCCCCCCCCCCCAACTCCTCGACCTCGCGTATTTCTCGCGTCATCCTTCGTCGGTCGTAGCGAGACGCAGGGTAATATCGTGCCGCGATATCCTTAGAATTCACGCCCGAAGTTTCGGGGCGGATAAAAATTCCGATTATTTCGACTATCGGAGGGCGAAGGTAAACACTAGGGGTAGAGGGGCAATGCAATAGAAAGTCGAGGTGCAGTTGGCCGGGATGCGCGCCCGGTGGTTGCACGTGTTCGCTCTCCGAGCCAAACCAGATGCGGAATATTTTGTCCTCGAAGGGTGGAGAGGGGAGGGAGGAGGGCGGAGGCCTCGCTTATCGAGTTTACCTCCGCCAGCTCCTTTCCATCGTTTTAGCATCGGGAAACTTCTCCCCTTCGGCGCGTCACGATCTTTTGCTCGTTTTCGCCGGGTCGCGCTACCGCGGGACCGAGACGCTTTCCTCGGGAGCGACGCTACGTATACAGCGTGCGCGAGGAATTCTAACGGTTGCGAGAACGACGCGATTTTCCACGTAGAAATACGCCGAGCTTGGGGGATCGAGCGCACCTTCCGCGTGCATCGACGTTTTTCACGAATCTCGTAGACCGTAGCGTTGCGCTTTATTTAGAATCGAATGGAGCATCGACGTTTCCGACTTTTGTTTCCTCGGGTGTTTTCGGTGCTTGAACTATCTTACGGTGAGCGATCGTTGTACGTACATCGCGCGGGTATTGTTCGAGAAAGATTTGCAATTTCTCTAGTGCCGATCGAAGGTGCCGGATACCACCGGCGCTGAAAACGTTCTCAAAGCGCTTCCCGCACTTTCGCGAACTATGCCGTACCACCCAGCGAGCAACCGTTTCGGGAAGGGTCTCGACCAGTCGCTCTCGAGATCTCACGGAGCATGGACGCTCTCGTGTCTTCTCGGTGAATCGCATCGATTCTCTTTGTACTTTTCGTTCTTACGGCTCGACGAATTTACGCCTCCTCCTGCGTGTCTTTTCATTGCTTATTCTCGATAATCTCATCGTGCGTGCAGAGAGTGTGGAAATATAGACTTCACCCTTACTCGTTGCACGAATCGATCTTTTCAAGTACCTCGAGGCAGGATGAAAAAACGGTATGCTCTCGCCGAGCATGCGTATTCTGGATGAAACCATACCGTTTCTTAACCGCTATACGCGCGCGAGAAATTCAGAGGTTATCGTCTCCTCGAAAAATAGGATGCTTTCAAAATGATATGCCTTGGAAGAACTTTGGGCCGTCGAAGCAAATACGCGCTCGATTTAGGCCGTTATTTTAGAATGAACCTGTACTTCCAGCCGGCGTCGTCGTGACAATAGCCGGAGGCAATTTCCATGCGGCATCCGGCGGAGGACGTATCGGGACGAGTCTCGCGGCCTGTTTGCCTTTACCTCGGCTCCACCGTGAATCAGGCGCGGTGATGAAAGCGGCCCGTGAGCCTGGCCCTCCGACGGAAGCCGCTTTCCTTCGCTCTCTCCTCTCTTCTCCTCTCCCTTATCCCCGCATTCGATCCACTCCACCGCCATTCGAGCGCACCGCGTCTTTTCAACCCGCCCATCCATCGACACCACTCGACCCTGAGGAACGTATTATTGTTTGCGCGGTTTATTTAATATTTGCTATCTTAATATGTCGATCTAGAAAATGATTTATAGCATACGTATCCGCCTGAAATGTTTCGTGAAATTGGAGCTCCTATTTAATGCCACCGTGTCTCCGTGGAACGTATCGTGCTTCACGTCTTTTTGCGGTCTGTTTGCAGTGCCTCCATCCAAACCCATAATCTACGATGCCAAACGACGGGACATGAGCAAGCTTCTCGAAGCCTATCCCGAAGGGTCCGACCTCTCTCTCGTCTGCGAGGTGCACGGGGGTAAGTGTCGAGGATCGTTCTTATCGTCTAAAAGAGCATGAGCGGTAAGATGATTGTTTCCCAAGTTATAGACGTAAGTTCTTTGGTTATCGATATTTGAGAAATATAAGCCGAGCCAAACCGAAGATTGTTTTGCGTAAAGTTTCGATATTACTTTTTCACCCAAAAGGAGAAGTATCGGAAACGTTGTGCGAGGGCCTCAAAAATAAACGGGAAGAGTTAACCGATATCGAAGAAGCTTGAAGCAGCAATTTTCCAGCGAGAATTTTCCACGACGAGCAAAATTACGAACATTACGGTACTCGTTTCTTCGGCGCAATAATTTTCCTCCCAAAGCTAGGCTAATTTGAATATCTCGAGAAGCAAGATCGGAGGAAAGAGTCTCGCTAAAGTAAGAGCAATCGGTACGCGTTGATGATTAATGTTCGAGTTTTGCGTAATTAAAAAGGTCGTTTAAAGGTACCCAAGACACCGACCGAGCGTCGTAACTACGAAATCGACTTTTGTCTCCGGTGTAACACCGTGCTGGAAAAACAGCCTAAAACAATGTTTACGCGACGCGTCTGCCCGCTCTTTATTTTTCGTTTATGAGTCTCTCCGGAGCAAACAAGGTGCCCCCTTAGCTTAATGGGTTTCGATAAAACGCGTGGAGAAAGAGCGAGGGTGGGGGTGGGGAGAGAGAGCACTTAACCGATCGATCGGTACGTCGTTGCTAAACGTCGTCTTGAGAGGGCAAGGCGTGAATTATCATAAGTGGCTGTACATCAGGTGCAAGGATATCATGGACGTGGACGGACCATCGGTCACACTCGATCAAATTACTCGCCGACAGCGTGCGATCCGAGGTTTCCCGCTTGTCTAAGCACTTTGGGGGAGAATAACCTTGAAATTTTGACGGAAAACTCGTAAGACGATTAACGCAGCATTTTTTAAAACGGTGCTCGAAGGTTGCCCTCGAGTCTTGATGCTTGAAAGGACGAAACATCCGTGCGTCTTTTTTCTTCGACGACTAACAACGATCTCGCCCGATCAACGAGAGAATTCCAAACTGGAGAAAACTACGAGGTATCGTTTTTTTTAGAAAATTTTAAAACGTAACATCCCGCGCCAAACTGTCAACGATTAACGTACCGAAGTGTGAAATCCTTCATCGCAAGGATACACGGTACGGTCGATTACCCCGAAAGAATTCAATGGTAACGGTTGGAATTAAGCCCTGAATAACTAGAATCCAAGCGTAAACGTATATTCATCGCGAGTAACTATGGTCTACGTTATTACGTTGCAAAATCTAGAGACGGAGGTTGGGATTAAACTCTGGATAGCTGGAATACCAGTTTAGATCTATATTCACTGTGCCAACACAATTCGCGTACAATTTAAGCTGGCTTCCGAGGTAGAAGCGTCAGGATGCCCCCGCCTGCATTAATTCGACCGTTTTTTTCGTTCTCAAGAAATGCCCTCGCGCGTATACCAAAAAATATCCGTACTCTTGGGCAAACGATGCGTCCTAAATAAAGTTCGCACAAAGTTACGGCTTCGCGCAAAGAAAATCTCGCGTCTATCCTTGAATTCGCGTATCCTCGATAAATTCCAGAGAGTACTACTCGTGGATTTTTTTTACCACCTAGCGCGTATCGCCAAGAATCCAGGGCCGACGAAATCTCGGATAAAACACGGACGAAATCGGAAATCGGAAAGCGAAGAAAGTACCTCCAGCATTTACCGTCCAACACACGTCCTTTCCAGATCCGCAGGGTATATCGAGGGGTTAACACGACGGCAGGCATGCCAAGTCGATCCACGCACGGGCAATCACGCGTAAATCGTTTTGCGAGTGGTAGCGGGCACAAACGCCTTTCGAATCTTGCGTACCGAACGAAAAATCCCATTTCCCCGAACCGCGGGCATTCACTGGCGCTGGGCCAATTCCATTTAGACTCCTCGGTCGCGCACTCGAGGGCGGAAAGGAAGAAGCGGGCCAAGTGGAAGAAGGACGAGGAGGGTTCGCGAGAGGGCGTGGAGAAGGGGGGCGAGGGGACGCGGTTGGGGTTGGGAAAAAAAGGACAGGGACGAGCGGATCGGAGGAGAGTGGAACGGGAGGGAGTCGGAGGAAGAGGATAGGAGTGCGAAGAGGCTCGAGGAAGAAGGTACGGGAATAAAGAGTCCGAAAAAATGGGGTTCAGAAATGAGGAGATTCTGGAAAGAGGGCACGAGGGGCGGAGAGGGTAGGAGGGTGAAAGAATCGCGGGAGATGTTGCGAGAAGGGGGCAGGAAGTCTGGACAGGTCGGAAGAGGGGTCCGCGCGGTGCGAAGGGTTGGGGGCGAGGGGTGCGAGGCGGGAGCGAGGGAGTAGGAGGTCGAGGACTTTTTCGCAGGCTCCTCGGTACGCTGGGAGTCGCGTCGCGCGATGGATCCGCCTGGATACCGTCCAATTTTAATCCTCGAAACTACGGGGCCGCCATTTTCGCGAGGCGCCCTCGCGCCGGAATTGTCTCCTCCGTCGTCCCTTGGCCGATCATTAGCAGGAGTGCCTTCCCTCCTCGAAGTTTCGACCTCGCCTCCTTGGGCCGTAATCTTCCGCTACAGCCGAAAGTCGCCCTGGAAAATAAATATTCTAGCCTCGGTTCCCTCGACGCACTGCCTCCTCTCGTAATGGACGATCCAAACGACTAAGACAACGACGAACTTTGTCGGATTCCGGCGGATCCTTCCTCCGAGAAGGCTAGCCGCGTAATACGCGTACCATCTTGAGGGAATAAGCGTTATGGAAGGCTCAACCTCCCCGTAACGCGCGTACGCGAGGTTTTATCGAGGCTGCTCGCCAATGAAGCGTCGCGCGTTGGTAATTAGCCGTCGTTGGCCGAGAGATCTTCTCCGGGGGTTGCAAAGTTCGCCGATCCATCGCGCCAGCGGTCGAGCACGTAGGAAGATAAAGGAGATTATGGGTGGAAGAGGGAAAGTAAGTGGCGAGCGAAGTTGACCGAGGCTCTCCGTGGGCCGGCTCGCAGTCGGTGCGAATCTCCTTGGAGCGGCGCCAATTTTGATCCATGCCACTGCGGAAGCTCGTTTCCAGCGACACGAGCGACGACCTCACGCGAAATTGCTACGTTAGGAACCCCGCCACTTCCGGCAATCTCGGGTATGGCTACGGGGACGATCCAGGCGGGATTTTGCACCTTCCAAAACCGAATCCAGCAGCGTTGCGGAACGCACGGTACCATCCGCGAATTCCATTTGGCCGAAACATCCACCGGGGCCGCCCCCTGGCCGGTATGCGCCGATCCCCGGAGGGATTTTCCGGGCGCCACCCGAGAAATATACCGATCATAGAGAGATCAGCCCGCGGAACCTCCTTACTGGCTGATGCAAATCGCATTTCGAACCGTTATTCAACTTGGCCGACTTTCCAAACCGACCTCCGTCTCCTCGTTCCCGAATTTACTTTGATATCTCGTCGCAGCCATGGGCGACCTTTCCCAGTTTTCGGCCAAATTATCCTTTTGTCTTCGAATCGGGGGCCGCGGTAATTTATCGAATAAAACGAATTGAGCTACCGTGGGATTGACGGGGGCTGGCGGGGATCGAGTATTTTTCGCCGACGACTCGTGGTGATGAGCGAACGTATTTTATTGCCATTACTGCTATACGGATAATTTAGATTTATTCTATTCGTCGGGGAAAAGGGCCACCTCGCAATTTCTTGGCGACTCGCACCGACCATCAAATATTTCAGAGGCCATGCCCCGAGAGTCGCTACGCAGCATTTTGCCGCTTTACCCGACTCTCCTGGAAATCCGCAAGACCCTCGACCTCCGACGTCGACCGGCGAGCCCACTTAGACTGGGCACTAACGTTTAAAATGCATTTCTCACGAATTATGATGCATATTCCGACGGGAAATCATTTGAATCGCGTAAAGTCCCGGTTGTACTCTAAATCTCAAAAATACGCGAGTCCCTTATCTTCTTCCACGATGTAGGATGCGTTTATAACCTCTGCGCAAAACTAAACTTCATATATTTGTCTGCCAAACGTTCATACCAATTTCTATATCCGCTAAAATCACTTATCGTGGAAAATCGTAGCTATGGCCAAAGCGCGATTTAAAGCACATTTTAAATCAGGACGGACGAATCCATGTACCCCGCTTATGTATGATGAATTGAATTCACTATTTAAATATCCGATATTATTTTTTTATTTTACTTTATATTACAATTAATATATAAATACATTTTGTAGTCGATCCGATACTTTCGGTGTACCTCTGCATTCAAATGAATCGCTCGCGATAAAAATCGAGAACTACGAAATTCGTTATAAAGCAAGATGTCGAAGAAAAATATTAAAAAAAAATTGCCATTATTTTTATTTACTCGCCGCCACTGGAAATTTTCAGACTGTCAACACGACCACGATGCGATTTGAGTTCGTCGGGCCTGTGCTAAATAATCGACGAAAGGAAAACTCGTACGATCGCCTATGCTCGGAACGTATTATTTAAATCGGTCTGCGGGCAAACAAGAGAGGAGGAGAATATTTGTCAAGTTGTATCGATTGCGCCGTCGTGGCCGACGTCTCTCGGCCGCCTCGAAAGTCGACGCGTACTAGCAGGCGGGGACTTTTTAAGACGAACGATTTGTCACGCGACTGTGAAAGGAACTCGAAAGCTCGCCTCGAGAGTTGTTCGTTTCCGGGCGTGCATAGGCGATGAGTTCGAAAGGAAAGGCTCGGCAGAACTCGAAAGCAAAAGGAAGAAAGGCCGGAGAGGGGCCGAGCAAAGTGGGAGGAGCGCGGGAGATCCGAGGACGGAACTTTTGGCAAATTTATATTTCCGCCTTGGCCTACGCGTCGAGCTCTCCCGCCCTCCCGATCTCTCCGCGAAAAATCCAAAGTACCGCTTGTTTGCGCGCGAGACTTTGATCGTGAGAGGGGAAAAAGTGCAGCGCGATAACTTTCCACTCGTTAACCGTCCGTCCGCAATTTTCAATCCGGCCTCGCGTCTGTTTTTCTCCGCACTTTTTATACCGCCGGGCTTTCGAGTAGAGAACTTTAGCCGCAAGGTTCGTAATTCGAAGTCCACGTACGAATTTAATCCGAAGAAGAATCTGAGTTTGAATTTGAATTCAGAACCGTTATTTTAAGCATCGAATTTCGCGTTGAGTTGCACATCGGCCCTGCTCGACCGTTTTGGTTCTCTCCGTGGTTTACGTCGGTACGATATTTATTCCAAGCGTATGGCTTGGCCCATCGCGAAGCTCGAAGGCGCTTTATCGTGGTTCCGTGTACTACGTCAGCGAGAAATAAAGAGCCTATTAACACATGCGGGATTAGTAGGGTTCTCTCGGTGGTAGGGTGCAACGGAGCTAACGGCGGAACTTTCACCGTAGCTGCACCCACAGCTCGCATAATGCCTGGATAACCTCGAGTCATCGTTTTCATCGGTGGACCTGCATTCACCGGCGGCCAAGTAATTGCGCTTATTTTTGTGCAAGACCGTAAAGCAGCCGGATAAACTCCCGCGCAGAACCAACCTTTTCAGCGTCGTACGCGATGCACGAGGTGCAAAAGAACCTCGAGAATTAAAGAATCGGGTAACTCGCGCACAGGGGGACGTATAACTCGCATCGTTTGTAAAATCATTCCGAGAATCTCATTTTTCGATCTCCGGTCGGACGGTTGAAATAGAAATTAATAATGTAAGTCGAGTTATTCTCACGATCCTGAGCGTATTTGCTTGCAGATTCGCCGCGTCGTCCCGCGACCAAGGCTGCAATTTATGCCAGTTTCGTGCAAACCGTGAGAATACAGAAGCGCGAGATTACTCGAGTCGAGGAAGTCGAAAGGCGGAATACGCAGGAACGAGCGCGGTGCCGAGTGCTGGGGCCGAGCGAGGAAAGAAGCGTGGAAAATTTGTGCGTGCAAAGTTGAAACCGGATTTGCCGTCAAGCCCTCGTTTGACAAATTTACCTTCATTTACTCCCCGTTAGTTCCTCATTTGGCCAAGCGCCCTCACGTGCCGTGCGATAAATCGGCCCGTTACTCTCGAGACGGGAAACACACCGCGCTCCCACTTCTAGCGCTTACCCGTAATCCACGAACTTTCGGATTACAAACCGCGGTTTATCACCGATAATCGGCCAACGCCAGCAAAAAAACATTGGCCAAACACCGGCGACAATGTTGAAGAAAAATCATTTATCGTACCGAAGAGCATTCGAATCTTTGAAGAACGTAGAGAATATTTCGGACATCCAAAGAACGATTACTATAAGCGATAAAAAAACTATTCCCGTAAAATAGAATTTCCAATTAAATCGTGGAATATATACTTATGTATACTTTTTCCCGACTCGTAAAATGGAATTTTACAAAAATCAGGGTTGAGACGTAAGCAAGGCGTTGAAGTCGAGGAGCTACGTGATTTACAGAGGGCTAAGAAGGAGAAGGAGCACAGCGCGGTAGAGCGCGCCTCGAAATCCGCATTCGCAGGGACGTTACGGTGTCTTCCTCGTTTGTCAAAGCGCTCGTTTGAGGTACGCGCGTGATTCGCGAAGCAACAAGAGATATCCCGCTCTTCTCGCAGGCGTGGACGCATAAACGCATCTTTGTATCCTCCTTTTTCCACCAGCTTTCCCGCTGCCGGGGCCGTGGCTCTTCGTGCCTTTTCTCCCGGCCCGACGTCGATTAAATACGATAACCGCCACCTCCGTGGAAAAAAACCCAGAACCTGCCGGAGCAGCCGCGTATTTACCGAGCGCCGCCCGGACTTTCAAAGAGAATTTAATAATGCCGCACTCCTTTCTCTCTCTCTCTCTCTCTCTCTCTCCCTCTCTCTCGCTCGCTCACTCACTCGCACACGCTCTCCCTCGCTCTCGCGCGTCCGCATTAACCCCGGCAGTTCGAAAACTCCGACTAGCCTCGGACGAAAAAAAGGGAAAAGACAAAACGCGCGACGGGCTCCCACTGGCTTTTGAACACCGCAATAGCTGTCAGGACCGAGCGAGGAATTTCAGGCGAAGAAACAAATGTAGTTGCGGCTGCAGTTGCAGTTTGCAAGGTGAATGCGGAATGGCGGAAAGGAGAGAGGACCGGACCTCGGTGCGAAGGACCGAGCGCACGTTCGCGCTACGATCCTCGATGTCGGTTAAAACCTCGGAAATATACTCGACGTTAAATAGAGAAATGCACGATGAGGTTTCCATCGGCTCGTCCTCCGCTACGATAAATTCGTTCGCCGCATTACTACAGCGCCAAATCCTACGCTATTTTTCTTTCTCCTTACCGTCGAACGACGCGCTTCACGTTTCCCAGTCGATGACGCACGAGTGGAGAATTCTTGCGTTTCGGCAAACGAAGAAGCGAGATCGGCGATATCGCGTTGATTCGCGCACACGCGTTAGATTCGCGTCGCGTTAGAAAGTACCAGAAATGACGCGGTCCATGCGGAAAAACGTAACTCGCCTCGTATGCGACCTACGCGATTTCGTCGTGTTCGTTATTCGACTACGGCGAAAGCGTGCCGGCAAAAGCGTAGCGGCATCGAGAGGCTTAAAGGCAGGCCCCGCTCGGAGGTATTTTAATCTCGCTCCCCCGAACGGGGTCGCTTTTAAGATCGGCGCCCGTTAAGATTAATATCCGGCGACCGATCAAAAGGGCACGCGGTATCTCTTCAACGCGCTCGCTGTATCGCCTATTGTTATTGCACAATACGAAGCGTTTCCGGGCCGACTGGCCGCCGGCATCGGGCTCGGGGCATTGTTCAAACGTCGCCCCCGAACGCAATTTTCCGACGAAGCTCCGCTCGGCTGAGAAAAAAAGGCACGCTCGCCCCAACGGGGCCCGCGAGCGACGAGGCGCCTTTTAATGGGCCGCCCCCGCCCGCGCGATGGCCCATTTCTCTTTCATTCTTTTCTCGATCTTTGCCGCTCCGCCCCACCCACCCCCCCCCCCCGCCACTTTTACCCTCCGCGAAGCAACTCGCCCGAGGAAGCGCGCGGCAAACGGGGCAGACGCGACTCGTTGTAGTCAGACGATCGCGAACCTCGGAATAACGTTCCGCCGAATATCGTTCGGAATTACGAGCTGCCAGAAACGGAATACGCCTGTTCTAGGCGAGGGATCTCATGAGAGCGGGAAAAAACGACGGAAGACTTTGATCGTGAACTCGATGATGCGTTGGTGCGATATCGTTCGTTAACCAAGCGTTGCGACTCGGTAAATAAAAGAAAAGTACGATTTTACGAATCGTTCGTCGGATATCCTTGAAGAGCGTGATTCGAGATCCCCGAGGGCGGCGGTCGGTTCGTACAGCCGATCGTTTATCGCGCTTTAAGGGTACGGTAAAGCGACCTTTATTGTCCCGTCTTGGTGCTCGATCGGGGCAATTCGCGGTAAAGTCTATTCCGCTACTTTGTCAAGGGGAGTACACCTACGAACGTGCACGCGTCTGGCACGCCCGCTTTTACGCCGCGGCCTGAACGTTCTGTAAACGGCTCGCTTCTGGACAAGGGGAAGACGTTGAGACCGGGAAGAGGACGTTGAAAAAGCTCTGGACACTCGACGATGTGCCGTGGGATATTCGTGTGGCAAAAAAAACGGCGCTGAATCACGGAATATCCGTCGAATAATTTTGTAACGTTCGATCGCATTTATCGTTCCAGGCTGTACGCTCGAGTTACGCGCGACGCGTTACTCAAATACGCGGAATTTGGATAGATCGAAATTGTTTAGTCGCATTTATTTAAAGTACACGCGCGTGAAATCGCGTATAAAATATTATCGCGGTTCGCTCGAAACGCTAGAACGATTCCAATCGTATTTTTAAACCTTCGTGGAATTTTTAGTAGATGCCGCGATACGTTCGAAGCGGAGTGTACGCCACCCTCGAGCCTGATACCAGGTGGAGACCCGGAACAATAAAGATCCTCCTCTTTTCTCCCATGCCGCCTCCGGCTTTCCCACTTCCGCTCTCGGAGGCAATGAAATAATTCCCCTCCACGGGGCCGGAAAGTCGAGAGCGTCACGTTCGCCTCGTGCGCCCATCCCTCCGCACTTTCAATTAGGCAGCTGGAAAAGTTACATCCTACTTTGAGCGACTTATATTTTCATTCGATATGCATCTATTTGCGTATCGATCTTCGGCATAATTCGTATAATTGGTACGACCTAGTTTACGGATCTCCCACGGATACGCTTCGTCGTGGGATCTTCTCGATGACGTTATCGTCCTTATTAAAATTTATTTTAATCGAGGAAAACGAAAGACCTAAGGGAGCGGGGTCTAAAGAGTACGCAAGACGACTCGAAAGTTTCTGGCCAAGCACCCTTAACTTTCGTCTAGTCACCGTTGCTGCGCGTCGTCCCGATTAAAGACCCTTACCGTTAGCCACGACCAAACCCTCGGTTTTAATTGCTACGTTTAAATCTTCGAGCTCGCGCACCGTACCTTTTCGGTATTCACGCTCCTGACGAATTTTAGAAAATCTCCGTGGCTTTAAAGCGCGGCGGAAGCCTTTGAAACGCCCGATAGTTCTTGCGGGGGCATGACTCGCGTTTGAAAGGAAGCAGCGCCGAGGAAAACGAGATCCACGGAGGTGTTTCACCGGCCGTATGCCGGCATACGTTAGCGCAGGTTGGCGTCTGGAGCCCGCCTGGCGCTGCACACGTGCACGTACGTACATATTTTAGGACAAATTAATTCAGGTGGCGGTGCCGCGTTCCTGCAGACGACAGTTGACGCGCAAAGAGGGGGCGGAGAGTGGCTGACGCTACTCGCCTTTCTGGGAGTTGCGAGGAGCTAAGCGCGAGGCGGAAGACGCACGCGGCGGCAACGTGCGGGAGAGTAAAATTTAAAAAATCTACCGACTCAAGGACTCCGACTTCGAGGACACAAAAACGTTAATTTCCCCCAATGTCGCCTTAAAACTTTGTCCGGCCACCGTGTCGATCGCTCGATTTCACGATCGATCTATCTCCGAGACGATAGAAGTATTACGCTCGAGACACCTGCAAAATTATGTTTTGCAACCGTCTCTCGATGTTCGATCCCTTCCTCGATCCTTCCCCGATACATTCCACCATCTCACTCGCCAAATCCAAAACCAGAAATAAAGGAGCGACGATCCACGGCTGTCGGACATGCGGAGGAGACTTGCTTTTTCCCCGCCTTCGTCATCCTTCATCCCCTTCAGCGTCTTCCGTTCTTGCGGAATGGAGACAAGAACGATCGAGTCACGCTGAGGCACGAATAAGACCCCGGGGGTCTCTCGTTCCAAGATCTCCCAGAGCCATTGAACCGACATTACCGTCGTCTTCGATCGCACGAGACGTCGTGGCTAATCGTAGCGGGCGATCAGCTTCTCGATGACCGACGAGCGACAGACAGCATCCTCGAGCCAGCGACTCTATACCGGGTGTAAGCAAGTATCGGCCAGTATTCCACGAATAGATTCCTCCATACGCGGAGGAAAAAAATCGATTACATCGGTATGCCTGGGTAACGCGTCATTTCCGCATTCATCGCCCTACCAAACGCTCTCCTGGTGCATTTCAACGCATTAATTCGTCGCGATCGAGAAAACGAACAAAGACTTTGAACGATCAGTGACGAGCATTATAAATTTTTCCGCGCTTTATCAAGCGCGGCCATGCATCACGCATAACGTATAGCGGTATTTCGAAATCCAAGGTCGATGTACCTTACTTTGCTTCGACGCGTGCGAAGAATCTATTTCCGAAACGTTGTCCCGTACATTTGGGACATCCCGTATTCTCCGCGGAAGACCGAGGCGTCTCCTCGATCCTCGGGGCAAGTGCATCCGCCCTGCGACAAGTTTACGTGAGTAATTAGCTCGGGAAATTAACTCCGGTGCGCCAGTGGTCCCGTCCGCGCCGATAAATTGACGAACAGACGCAGACGGTTTGCCAGCGCGATCGCCATTGTTACGAGCGAATAAGACCCGTCGCTTCTCGTGATTGACGACGGGCCTCGCGTCCTCTGATACACGCCAGACACGAGCGCAGCCCCGATGCGGCCACGACCGCGATTACGGGAGATACTCCGACCGACCTGCCCGTGCGGCTTGACCCCTTACCTGCGGATAACCTGCGAGTACCTCGAGGGGGAATTTAGGTACGTTACCACCTACGACGCGCACTGGTCAAAACTAGAGTTCTAACTGGTTGGAAAAAAACGTTTTTCCATCGTCGTAAAACAAGAGTGATTAAGAAAATATATTAACTTGGCGAAATCGAGGAGACCCGTATGGACGCTGTATACCCGTTGTATATCCGTTGATGGACTTTTTGACTTACATCCAGATTCGTGTATTTTCACAGATTAGGTACGTGCATAGATGTAAATGTTTTCCCTTATCGAGAAGAAATACGTTGTATTCGAAATGCGTACGTGTCCATTGGATATTCTCGCGTACCGATTTATATCTTGGTTCGGTACAAGTGCTTTGGAATGAATTTTCAGCGGTACTTGGACCGAACGACCTTTACGATTCGCAAAGTAAATAAATAAATATCATTAAAAAAGACGATAAAATCGTACACGAGGAGCGGTAAAAATATAATAATCGAACTCCAGCGATATGAATATCCATCCCTCCGGGGTCCTCTGCGACGAGGCCGTCCGGGATATTTGCAATTCGAGAGCGTAATAGATTTTCCGCCAGTCTCGTTCCTCGTCTCCCGATTCAAACGGCGGGATCGAAATGTACGAGCGGTGGCCGTCGAGGCTCGTCCTACCTGTCCAGAAATATTATTTAGCCCCGCAAAGGGGTAGCGCGCGCTGACGTCGCATGAGTAACGAGCAAACGGCTAACTCGGAAATGGAGAAGTTATGTAGCCCCGTCGTAATATCGCAACTTATCTCTCCGTTCGATTCCAGGTAAACCGAGACCGCGAGTAATGTGGTTGCTCGAGTCGCAGATTATCGATGCGCCCACGGAGGTTCGGGAAACCCACGGGCCAGGAGGCGAGGCCAGCATCGTAACCATAAGCAACATCACGGTCAAGTCCCTCACGAGAAGTCACTATCACAACAAGATATTCTGCAAAGCGAGCAACACGAACCTGGCGCCCTCGCCGACCACCACGGTCATCATAGAACTGCACAGTAAGTTGCCCTTCGACGGCCAAATTTTCATCCCAGCTTCTACCCCGCACCTCATCTCTCTTGCGCACGCTGTACATCGATCTCCTCGAGATTGCACTTTATCGCACCGCGCGGTCGATCGACGCGATCGTCGTACATTGCCCTTAAAATTTGATCGATCGGCAAACCGAAGCACGATCTCCTCCAGCGACGATCCAGAAACCAAAGCGATTCGAGTGCGCGCACGAAAAAAGACCTCGTTACGGTCAGCAACGTTTGTGCATAAAAACATCGGTTTACCGGTGACCGGTCAACAAAGTGTCAGGCTCCTTTGGTGTCCGACACTCGTGTACGTTGCGTACCACTCGCTCCCCCCAACCTTTTGCGTTTCGCTTTGACGACATTACGTACGTGCACTTTCTTTAATCCTGAATTTCGCCAAAGAACGATGAAATGAAATTACACGCGGCGAGTGCCAGCGTGTAATTGGCCGTCGAGCTGGAATAAAAGCGGCGTGCGCAAATCCCGGTTTTCGCCATTGTCGAGTTAACGAACAATCCCCGGGGCGAGGCGCAGCCGCGAAATAAACATCGTTCTAAATCGCCGCTGACTCGCGATCGCTCTTTAATTTTGAATTTTAAACGCGAGGCTGTCGCCAGTGGGCGCGGAGGGGGGCAGCGGGGCGGAAACTGCGTAACGCGTATGGAAAGCGCGAACAATGGCTTCCGCGGGAGCTTAGAATGTCCTTCGCTCGTTGAAAGGGTAAACCGTGCGCCGTAGGTGGCAGCAATTAACTCCTCACAAAGGATAGAGAAAATTTCAAAGACGCCGTTTAATCTGCTTAAGGATAACCCAGCGAACCCCCCCCCCCCCCACCTCCCACACCTCCGCAGCCCGCCAAAGGTAGCGCGGCCCCTCTCCTCGGTTATGCTAATGAAACGATCAATAATTAACTTTCCTAATTATCCGCGCTACGCGGGCCAGAATTCGGTAAGCGGGCGAGGGGCGGCGGGTCGGAGGGCTGGGAGGGGCCAGAGGCTCGCCAATGCCCAGGGATATGCGCTTATAAATGTGTTAAAGGCGCCGCGGAGCCGCGCCATGGAAATTCCGCGTATTGGCTTCATTGCTCCCCTCGCAAAAGCGGCGGACGGATGTTTTTCTCTTTTCCCTGGCGGAAGGACGACGGGAGCCGCGGATATATACTTTACCTTTGAAGGAGCGGGTATTTATTCGCGGCAAACGGATTCGCGCGGCCGAAATGGGAGGAAAAATGGCGGTGCCAATGTTTCGGCCCGAAGAAGTGAAAATTGAAACATTTTTTGCCGATTGTATCGGACGATTGGAATTTCTGAAACGCCGAGCGAGAATCCGTCCAAGGGCTCTCGCGTGCGACCAGCGCGTAGCCTCCCCTGGATTTCATCGAATACGACGTCTAATTGACCATCCGGATTGGATACGTGCCCGAAAGTCATGGAATTTTTAACGGTCCGGATACATCGTTCGCGAGTTGTTTTTTTTTTCTCTCGCGAGAGTATGCGCTCACCCGATCGTGCGTTTTATTTCATTACGATATTACTAGAATTTTTGGAAAATATCGCACTACGAGCGTCGTTACGGCTCGATTCGAACCTATTTTTTTTATTGTATCTAATATTGCTTCGATCGACTCCCGACATCGCCTCCGAATTAACCTACAATTTTAACCCTGATTACAAACAACCGCTTTTCAATCTCACGCTTTGTGGATGATATTTTTAACCGTCCAGTATCATCGTTTACGCCATGTTTTTTTTACACGAATGTAAATGCAACAAATATTTTACTTTATCACATTACGATATCGCGCGAATTTTCCATAAATACTACACGACCATCGCTCCGTGACGGAACGATTTAAAATGGTTTTTCAGGCGGGCCTCTAACGAATTAGCGTTAACCGCAGAAATATTTGTCCGTATTTTTTTTAACCAAACGCGACCGTATCGAGCTTGTTTTGCGGGAATCATCATTCGCATTGGATGGAATTAAAAGGTCGATAGATCTCTAGACTCGAAACGTACACGCACAGCGCGTACCCAAGGTTCAAACGTTACGAGAAGAATTCTAACGAAATTGCGAAAGCGACTAACCAATGAGGGAGAGGGATCGAGGGCTCTCGCTTTCCTCGGTACCCCAGGAATTTCCTTAGCTCGCGATTCAATTAAAAATTCTCGCCGCCGACACCTGCCCGGAATGCCGCGGCAGTCGCTCGAAATTAATATTAATAATTTCATAAGCACCGGCGTGCCGGCTCATCGGTACGCCCGAGATTCAGCGCGCACCAAACTTTCGCCTTGGACAAACAAGTTTAAATTAAATTGCGCCCCGCGACCGGAAGTTGCCGGAAGGTACCGTAAGGAAATTTTTTACGGAGAAGAAACGGACGCGACATCGCGAGGAGAAATTTGAATTAAGGACGAGGGGGAGCCGAATGAAAGTAAGTCCGGAACGTTTCCCGGTCGTGAGCTTAAACGACGTTTCATTTTCAAACGTTCACGACCGGCCATGAATTTACCCTGGCAAAAGAACGATAGCGCCGGCTGACTCGATAAGACGGTTAACGTTCCAAGAAGACGAATACAAAACTCACTCTCGTACATCCAAATTACGAGAAACCGGCTAGAAATTTGTACGATTAGGCATTTTTTCGCGCAACGCCAAAGCGATCGTAACCCCGAGATTCCCGATAACAACGATGCGCTTACGAAGGTTAACCGATGATCGTCGAGGTTTACGACATCGGTCCTTGGCGGTAATAGATTCCGAGAAACGAGTACGACATCGTTTATCGTGGAAGGACTTTCCGTGCTCTCCGACGAATTAATCGTCGCCCGAGGCGGCCGGGATTATTCTCTCTTCTCCGCTCGGCCTGTATCGCCGTCGAAACTACTTCCTCCATTCGATTCCTACGGCTTAGCGCGGCACGAAAATGCGCTTTGTCGCATTAACCTTGCGGATTCGGAGTTTGCGAGCGTCGGGCAAAGTCGCCTGCGAATCCAGGAAATTCTGTGCCGTCAACTCCCCCAGGGCGTTACGTTTCCCATGAACCGCGCGGTCTTATTCCCGGGTGTGGAACTACCTATGCACTAATGGCTATTCATTACGTCTAATTGGAACTAAAGCGGAGGATGGCCGAGGCGAGACCTTTGGCCAACTCCGCGTCTACCCTCAATATATGTATGTATCCATGTACGTACCCCGTCTGCAGTTTCGTTAATTGGCACGAGCCGACACGGAAACGCGCGTAAAAGGGGACTATTCTCCTGGGAATGACCGGATCTCGCCGAATCCGAAAATTCCGATATCGACCTCTTCGCTCTTAACACCGATCGTGTCCCCCCTATGCCGTACCCTTGCGCTCGCTCGAGTTTATCCAAACCGCCGAATACAAAGAAGTAATACGCGTATGTCGATCATGGAAGATTGTGGCTCGATACGGATTCCGCGTAAGTTTGATTTTGATTCCTGACTCTCGATTACCCTGGATGATAAAACCCTCGATATTAAAAGCACGGAGCGTCTTCTGGAAATTGTAGAAAATCTTTCTAGAAATTCTCGTGTAGCGCAGTTGTCAGTAATCTATCGACGACCAAATTAGTTTGCGACAATCGTAGATCGTACATTCTTCCTTCCGCGTCTAACTCGCTAGCCGACTTTAATGGGTTGGATGTAAATATATTACGGGAATAAAAGAAAAATGTATAATGAAAGGTAAATACCCGCGAGCTGGTCTCGAGTGGTCGAAAAGAGCGTGACGGTCTAGAACGACCGCACCGGTTCCTCGAACGGCTGCCTTCTATTTTTCTTAAAGCAAAGAGGAGTCGGTGGAGAGGAAGACTATAGTGCCCGAAGCTCGTCGAACGTGTACACGAAACATCGAAATTCACCGGTAACTTCGTTTCACGATCCTCCGCTAATTGGAACTGCGCTCGATGAAGCGCGTACTGAATAATCGGAGGAGGACCCTCCGAGCAACTGCTTGAAAGTCTAACGAGTCGGAGAGCCAGGTGGCCGATGCACGTGAAAGTCAATTGCGGACCATTTGTTTGCAGGACCAAAGGAACTTTACTCGCATATCTTTGGCCGCTCTCGCAAGATTCTCGCTCCGGGCCAAACGTATCGTCAAATACAAAACTACGTTTCGATCAAAGTCGAGAACCTTTTCCCGCATGCGATAACGCTCCAACTCGTTTCTCGCAAAGTCACAGTGCCGGGGTACCTTCCCGATTCGATACCGAGCCCGAGTCGAGATATTTTGCAGACGTGCTCGACGCGTAGAAATTTTGTAGCGCTAACAAACTAAGGAGTCGACCGATACCAGGATCACTCCTTTTATTCTCCTCGACTCTTTCCTCGTCACAAAGCATACGCGTTTCTCAAACTTTCCAAACCTTGCGAATCCAGAGTTCCGTATCGTCGTACTCGTGAACCTTCCGATCGAACCGGTCCACATCTCGTAGTCCGAGATATCGCGCTAATTCTAACCGTGGCATAAAGAAAGGCCGCCGTAAGGACTTTGGACCGCAAAGGGTTATCCCGTGGAGTGGTTGGTGCGTTATCCTGCCGTGGAATATTTAGAGGTGGGACGAAGCTCCTTTGCCTCTGCAAATTCCAGACTAATTGGGAGTACGGTCGATGAGACGCGCGATGAATAATTGGAGGATTCTTAATTCGAGTGGCCCCGGGGCTTCTAACGAGTCGAAAGGCTGGCCGCGGCCCGAGAGCGTGGGGCCGCCAGGATAAACCGGCCGACTTCTCACGGTGACTTTCCTTATTTGCGCCGTATACATCTGCATATTTTGTTACGCGATATCCGCTCCCGCCTCGGGGAAAACGCCATCCACTTTTTACACCCCTCGCCCGAGATAACCCACTTTTTATCTCGACCCTTTTCCCTACCGCTTCCCTATTCCCTCATTTTCGACCCTCTTTAGCGATATAGACTCGGCTCGATCGTCCTCTTTGTACTCCTGCTTAACCGTCGGCACTGTGGCCGATTATATCCCGTGAAATGACCAAGGGAGAATTACGATTCGAATGGCTCGAACTCGCGACGACTTTGTTCGACAAAAATCCGCGCGGTTTTCCCGGCTGGATCCCTCGTAATTAGTAAGAAAATTAATGAACCTCCCTTCCCCTTCCGCATAAACTTTACCCGGGAGCTCATTAGTCTTTCATAGCTGCGAGCATTAATGAAAGTACCAGGGGCCTTCCGAAAGTCGGACGCCCGACCGATTACTCGCTTCTCGAGTTGTAACGAACTATCGAGCTGATCGGCCACCGAACGAAATCTCTCGTTAAGATAACTCCCTCTCTCTCTCTCTCTCTCTCTCTCTCTCTCTCTCTCTCTCCCTCTCTCGCTCTCTCCTAGTTGCCGCACATCTTTTATCTCCCGCCCGACGTTCGCTCCCTCGTCGACGGTACGCGGCCAAATGAAATTTAGCTTGGTAAACTTCGTTTAGCCGGACACCAAACGAAAATCACCGCGCTCTTTGCCACGTCGCGGAGTTCAAATCTTGTTATTAATATTCTGCCTGCCAAATTAGCCGCGTCCCAATGAGGTTTCGCCGGAGTTTCATTAGCACCTTATAATACTTTCTTATAATTCGCGCTTTCTCTCCGCGATAATATGATTTTAAGTAATTACCCGCGCATTGACGTATTCAAAATCGATTCCCCCTTTATCGAGAAACCCGACATAAAACCATTATACCCCAGTCCTCGACTTTCAAACAGCTCGATCTCGTTGCGCTATTATCAAAAGCTCATAAATCACGTAGATATCCGTCGGATAAAACGCTCGATTTTCTCGCGATGCGTCCCGAATTTGAAAGTAAAAGTGTATGCAGGAAAGAGAAATCGCGGGTTAGGAGGAGGGAGTCGATCGGATCGGTTCGTAAGTGCCAATGGCAGTCAAGGGGTTAATCGCGGCTCGGCGAGCGAGATCCTCCCAGTTCGTTAGCAGGTCCCTTTTCCCTTGGCTCTCGAGCCCTCGCCGGAGGGGAGGAGGGGAGGAGGAGGCAAAGGCGACGCCTCGCACCGCCCCCCTCGCGAATCTCTTATTTCGCGCTGTCGCGCCTCGAAGGCCCCTCGGAGAAATCCCCGAGCGGGGAGAGCATTAAAGGGAACCGGTTTTTTGAAACGCCGCGGTCCCACTTTACGATCATCATTTCCATCGGGAGAAAAAGCTTGGCCGAATAAATTTGCATTCGCATTATACCGCGGCGAAGTGCCGCGCTGCTCCTTTCGCGCGCTACCTCGATGCTCGGAGCGGAGTGGACTGGGGGCCCGGAAAAATAGCCCCGCGTTTCGACTGCTTCCACGGCCAACCTTAGGAACCACCGCTAACTATTGAATTAAATCGATCGTTAGTACGCTTTATGGTTACGGGAGTTTCGGTGGAAGAAAGTTTGTCGGTGCTTTCGCGATTCGCCACAGGTGTCGTGGTGTCGTGCTCCTGCACTGGCACGCGTATTATGATTTACGCGATACGCGGTTTTTAAGAAATCCTTGCTTGCACCGAGAGATCGTCGTTACTATTGTGCTCACAACGGCGTAAGAAATGGAGGCTCGTTTCACGCGCCAAAGATCAAGATTGGAATTTTATCCTTTCCCGATGGATAATGTTCGAACGCGATACGCGCATTGCACATCTTTTATACGCGTTTTAGTCTTAAAGTAAATCAGCCGAAAGACCGATATTGGAAATTAAACCTTATTGCGGATTACGCGAACCAAAGTCTCGTATAATGGATTTAATTTAGGAAAAGCAAAGTTACGTCGTATCCGTCCGATAAATGGTCCGGAAGAAAACATCAAAGTATGTATATTACGGTCGGTTAACGTATTCGATCAAAATTAATGGTGCGTTGAACGCCGAGTAACTTCGGTGGAATTCTCCATCCATTATTAATAGCCATAAATCATGAAATCAACCTAGAAAAACGGAAGCTCGGCTCTCGTTATTCATGGGGCGAGCGTGTCCTCGAGAATTCGCGCGTTGCTCCCCGATCTTAAAACAAATATTACGCGTTCTCGCGTATATTCTCGTTGCACAACTTTGGGCTCTTCTCGGACTTGCGAGGAACAACGCATAATCATCGAGTCAACCGAGGTCGTGCTTTAAATAGAGGTTGGCTTTGATCGTTGAAGCAGAAAAAAAAGAGAAGGGTCGGCGGAGAGTGCGGTTGGTCATTCGCCGGGCCGCGACACCGCGCCCTGGTCAAACCTCCGGCCATTTATTTCGCCAAGGAAAAAACGCTTTACTCGGCTCTGCCGGATCGTAAATCAGAGCCGGTCCTTCGATTTTGCGAGGCGACGCGCAGCCCAGGAATTTTGCACGCCAGAGCGCGGGCTGATCCACGGGGAAATTCGCGCACGAGGAGTTTCGAGAGACGCGCGGATGCGCGGGACCGTGGAGGACATTTCCAGAATGCATTCCTTGGTAAAACGAGAAAAAAAAGGGGTCTGGCCTACTCCCCGGTTGCGTAAAATCGTTTCTTATCCCCGACAACCGAATAATCTACAGGGTGGAACTCGAGGACGCGCAAAACCGTGGACGACGTTTGCAGAAAGTATTCTTCGGAAAAACGATCGAAAAAAAAAAGGGTCTAACCTACTCTCCAGCCGCGGGTAGAATAGTTTCTCGTCCTCGATAACTGGATAATCTACGGACTAAAGCTCGGGGATGCGCGAAGCCGTAGACGACATTTCTAGAAAGTATTCCTCGGTAGAAGGATCGGGGAAAAAAGGGTCTGGCCCGCTCTCCAGCCGGGTAAACCAGCTCCTGCTTCCCGATAACTCCAGCCGCGAAGAGAAACTCGCGGACGGGTGAAATCACGGCAGACATTTCCGGAAAGTATTTGCCGGCACAACGATCGATGAAAAAGGGTTTAACCTAGTCTGCAAGCGTGGAAACTATATCCTCCTTCTCGGTAACTCGATAATCTACTCGATTTCTACGGCTTAGGCCAGACCTCACCGATAAATAAGATCCGGGTTTGGTCTTACTTTACCACGAAATATTCCTCAAAGCGTTTAACCGAGCAGAGAATTAGAGAAACAACGTTTCTGGCATTCGCTAGCAGGAGTCACGGGAAACTAATGATTCTTCCTAGCTCTTAGCGAATCACGGCAAGACGAACGTTTATTCCCAGAGCGAAGCTCGACTTTATCGGCCCGGGATTCGACCCTACGAGCCAATTTCCGGTCTCTCCGAGGGCCATTATCGAAATTGACAAAACAGAATTAAATAACGAAACGGTTCGTGCCATCAACGGCGTCGTGATATACCGTCCTTTAAATCCAATCCGTGCCGTTCTTTGCGACTCCTCGACTCAGGAGAACTTCTTCACCCGTCGACATCCTCTTCGCAGCCCTGTCCTCATAACGACGTATGCGATTCACGTACATCGGCTCACTTCTCGACACAGCGACCACTTTTTCGAGCGATTCCTTCGCAAACGCACGTATCCGAGCTTTGTTCGACGATCATGTACATTCCTCCTCGTTACTGGCCGCCATGTCGCTTCAGAGTCGAATAGAAATTTATAAAGCCAAGTTGACGGAGAACACTGCGGCGTTATCGATCGACGTTTAATACGTTTAAAACTTCGATATAATTGCAGGTCGCGGCGGTATTAAATATCCGACGTGCACGCATTAAAACGTTGTTAAAATTAAAAACTCTGCGTGTAATATTCGCTCGGTCGTGTGCGGGTTGAATAATTCGACAAACCCGTGATTAAAACTATAAACGAGCGGACGCGGGCAGCGGAGGGGGGTGGCGGGGGC
>JBCFXI010001955.1:0-34413 GCA_038496175.1 Ampulex compressa | reverse complement strand
CGAAATCATTATCTGTAATAATTCTGATGCAAAAGTTTCTTCTTGAAGGGCATTTTTCCAATTTTAAAAGATATTTCGTTCTTTTCCCACCTTCTTAGACTATCAATAAATTATATTCGGCTCTATAATATTGTATTTGCACGAATCTATGAATAATACAATTAAATATGTCAATGTGTATTATAACAACCATAATTATACATGCCTGCACAGTTTGTAAATAGCGCGCGTGTCGATCACAGAGTCTATAAATCTTGATCAATTGGCCCTAGCCGCCTGACACCGCCACGATCGTATTCCAGCTTCTTCTTACTCCCCTTTGAGGAGTCCAGGAACAAATTATTGATTCGGAGTGTACATTGAGATGGTGGAAAGGTGGGGAATTAGCGCGGATGCTCGCTCACCATGCTACGGCACTATTCATTTTCCGCGGGCTCGTTTCTCTAGAGTTGCTCAATTTCTCCAAGTAAGATCCCGAAAGTCAACTTGGATTTTGCTAGTGCTCCTTGCGAGTCTATAAAGTATGCTGCTCGTTAAACGGATCAGCGTCGCGCAAACAAATCAGCCCTCAGGAGCTGATGCTACACTTAACATATTAAATGCAGAGATTCAAAGTTTCTGATTGCAACTGGCAATTTATGGGATACTTAAATGATCCACTAATCTCTGCTATAGTAAACGAAAAAAAAGATACGGATATTTAAATTCAGGATTAATCGTAGGTCAGATTCTTTTGAATATGTTCTTTAATGATTTCATTTCGACGTGATAAACTCTGTTGTGTTATGTTGTATTAAACCGCTTATTTTCCTGCTGCAGAAATCAATAACTGACAAGGACCCTTCAGTTTTCGACAATCGGAGATTATTATAAATTTATAGTATAGAATTTCTAACTGCTTCATGCACCCACACTCACCCACACACACACACCTATGCGCGCGCGTGCGCGCGGCAAACGCAAATACATAATCTTATAGAAAATGGTTTTTGCATAGAATAAACTTTGCAGCGCAGGATTAAATATAATTACTTTCACCATAGGCGCAATCAATACATAGTCCTGTGTTTCTTAGGAGTTTCGAATGCCAAGGGCTTGCTCCAACTCTGCTCGCTTTTGCTGAACTTTCGTGTAAAAATACCTACAGACCGCCTCCTGTGCCCAAGGTTGATAATAGAACTCCGCCCTGCGCTCTTCCTCCGGATTCCCTACCACGTCAGTCATCGTCTTTAAGTCCCTCGTCTGTGATATAATCCACTTGTTGATAAACTGTTGTGGATCCTTGGCAAAACTCAGGAAGAACTCTCGGTTAGTCTTCAGCTGGTTTATGGTTTCCACTGTTTCATGGATTTTATTATCTAGACTCTGGATCTCCTGTTGACTGGCAGTTGAGAGAAGGAAATTGTTCATCTGGGTCTTCAGGGTGTCATCCACCTCTACGTCGATGTCGTAGCACGCTGTCTGCTTAGTCTCTGTTCCTAAAAATGTAGAGCAGATACGCCATGTAAAATAATTAGACCCGCACAAACAACTTTCTGTTGAAATCTATTTAACGGTTAACTCACCAGAGGCTATTGATAGAATTTTTATATTCCACGATAATCCAATGGTCATTACAAGAAAATATATCATATTATGATTCTTTTTTGGAGTTCAAATTTTCAAGTTAGAAAAAGACTATAACTTCAAGCAAAGTAATATGAATGGTAAAAAAAAACTTCATTGTACATAATTGTTTTGTTGTTACTATGTCTTAAATTGCTACAGAGCACAAACAAACATAAAGAGAACATAAAAATGAAGAGAGAAATTGATTACCATTGAAATGTTCCAAAAGCGATGTTGTATGTATATAAGGAATCAAAATTGTGCTGCGCTACCTCAAGGGAAGCAATGAGAGCTTGGAATATGACTATGATGGTATTAGGTGACAGGGATCAATCAGACCAGATTTATATACTCTATGATTGATAAGTATACAATTTACAAACTGAGCAACGATGTATAATTGTGATTGGTATAATACCCATTAATATATTGAATTGTATTATTCATAGCGCTATGCAAATAGAATATTGTAGAATCTAATATGACTTATTGTCAGTATAAGAATGTGCGAAAAGAATGGATCACCTTTTAAAGTTAAAAAAATGTCTTTTAAGGACAAACTTCTCCATCAGAAATATTACATATAAGGATTTCGTAATATTAATTGCTTGACCAATCGTTTAAAATTATCGCTTTATAAAATAAATTGTGGTTCTGACAAAAATCGGGCCATAGCTCTGAAATTACTATATTATATACTATACTATAATATATAGTTATATATTATATAACTATTTCATAGTAAAGAAAAAGTGTAACAGAGTTTGGAACACGAGCAATTAATAATCTGTGTATCATCTGTGTTATGCAACTACTTAATTTAACCCTTCCAATTAATAAATGTTATGAAATCGTTATACATGATATGTCAGATGCAGAAATTTCTTCTAAAGGGGGTACACACATGTACAAGTTTAAAAAATGCATGATTTTCAGGAATATTTTTAGAGAGTATGGATTATTGTTAAATGTTTTTGAACTTTGGTATCGAATTATACGTAATTTAAACTAGTTAATCATATTTTCTTATTGCATACCAAAGTAAAGTGACTAACATATCACCACTTCTTTGTGGTAGGTCTGTGTGCAAGTTGTAAATTAGCGGAAATTCTACACTACTTCATATTTATTTAAATCAAACAGTTTGAAAAAATTCTTATTATTACTATCCGTAGTTCCTATGTGAACCTAAAATAGCGAAAAAAAAATTGATAATTAGAAGACATTCGTCTTTGAACATAAAAATTCGTATTTTAACGTTATTTTTGCACTTTCGCTCTGGAAATGTACCTTTTTAAGTGATTTTTCAGAACAAATAGTTTCATATAGAAGCTAATTATTTCATATAAGTATGATTAACATTTCATTAAGATTCATTAAATAGTTTGTAACAGAGAGCTTTGGATAATTTGGGAAATATAGTTTTCAGAAAAACGTGTTTAATGACTTGAGAAGTGCAGTGTATGATATCTATATCAGACTATATAGACTATATCAGACTAATCAGCGATTCCATCCTTATTGTATTCCATATAATAGTTCTTTGACTTGCTCGTAAAACCCATTTTGCTCAATTAGTACTTCTCTATATGATTTACGAGCCTTCTTGGTGAATAAAGAGCTGTGTCATTTTTGTTAAATTAAGTGGTGCTTGTTAATGTTATCAATGTACTTATTACACTGATTTCTCATAATTATTTTTAACCCTTGCATACTTTGTAAAAGAGAAGTATATCCTTTATTGAACAGTCTGCAGCAATATACGATGCTATTTCAACTATTTTTAACCCAGAATGGAGGTGTTTTACAGCTGAGTGCCAAACGTAGAATTGGAACTTTCATTTTCATTCTGTGTGTAGCCACCTAAGCATTTCTGGGGTAATTAATTCTTAAATACATTTTCATAAATTGGATAAACATGTTCTTGCACTGTTAAATTATATTTTTTGCTCTAGCTATCTTCACCCTTTTGTGCAGTATTCATGCTGTGGATTTTTGCTCGTAGAGTACAAATATTAATAAGTGGCCATCATATTCTTCATGTCAATAGTGTTGATACTATTCACATTTCATAAAATAGTTAAACCATAATAACTAGTTTTTTTTTTTATCAAAACATGAGTCAGTTTTCATTTTTCATCAAGTTTATGCATTTTGTTGATATTTCGCAGTCAAGTGTCGATTGCCTTTGTGAAATAATCAATACACACACTTTTTATCACTTGAATACACTTACTTTTATCACTTGAATCATCATCATACGAATTCACATCTGAAATACTTGCTGCGCACTGCAGAATCCTGGTGCCAATCGAGGGATGCATGACACTCAGAGGTTATTACTCCCCCATTTTTCGAAATTCATTTTAAAAGCAGAGGAAAAAAATGCATTTGTTGAACCGTCTATATGTATCTTCCCTTTTAAGAAATATTTTTTCAATTTTAACAAATAATATATTCTTTTCGTATCTTCTTATAGTGGCAATAAGTTACATTAGGTTCTGTAATGTTGTGTTTGCACGTTTATAGGAATTATGCAATTAAATATGTATATGTGTATTATAACAACCTTATTTACACATTTTCGTTTGTGAAATGCACATGTGTTGATCATGAGGTCTGTAAATCTGAACCAGTTAATACCTGCCAGCTAACACTGTTAGTTATATTCCAAGTTTTTCTCGCATTCTTTAAAGGGTTGCGGAACAAATTATTGATTCTTTGTGTAAGTATGGATTTTGAGAAATCATTTTCTCTTTTTTCTGGTAATGGCGATAATTGGGATATTTATCTATATTCTATCCTTAGATATATTATGACACACTTAAATTCCTGATCTCATTGGTGATATTGAGCACAAACTCTGTTTCAGTAGATTTTCATCAAGACATGAGTAATATAGTTTATTAGAAAATATGTTTGGTTGATATTATTTGGTATATTACTTCATTTACATTATCATGAAGTTGGAGAAATTTTCAAAGAAATTAAGTCATTTCAATTGCTTTAGTTATGCTAGTGTTAAGATCTGTTGAGCATAAATAGTAAAAGGTTACAAACCTTCTACACTTATCACATGATTGATAACGATAGGATCTGGAGGATGAAGCAGGGGGTTCAGTCTCTGTGGTATTTCTGCAAACTTCATCCTGGGGCAGGCAAATATCTGCTCCAAATACTTATCACAGTTTATGAACTCCCTTTCATGACTGTCTTGCAGCTTGTGGGTCTTTATGTACTGCCAGAGCGCGGAGATGATCACCGGCCTGGTTTGAGTGTGCACACCTAGCAACCGTGCCAGCCTTGGGTCCAGTTTAAACTAAGAAAAGGGACATAAAATCCGGTCGAGGATTAGGGTCTTATCATCAAGGTGTTAGATGACGGATTAGTACCTGAAGCGGTTGATAGTCAAGAAGCAGAAGTATAGTGCAACGGACATTCTTGTCCCCAGGTCTCTTTACTTGAAATCCATCTGTTTCCTGCGTAGTTAACGTACGATGCCACTCAACCAGATGATTGTCTGGACCATACAAGTCCTTATCTAGTTCTATGACTAAACTTTTAAAGAATGAGGAAAATTTTCTCTTCACCTAAAAAGACTTGCATGTGAGTAGTCTGGTTCATCAAAGGTTTTACAGGTTAATGAAAAGAAAGCCCCCCCCCCCACAGGATACCTTATTTGGATCATTTTTGGTATCGTCCAGGAGACGGCCCTCAACTCTTAGCTCCCAGGAGGCAACGGAGCCCTCCTCTCCCTCTCCAGCCTCTTTGGCAGGATAGAAAGTGTTTGATATGAAAATGCGGAGCTTTCTTTTCTGCTTCATAGGTCGCTTAAGGGCCTCCTGTATGTCCAGTCTCTTTCTCATTATTGTGGCATCCAGCTTCCTCTCAAATGCCAGCAAGTCCATATATGCTTGAGACTCTGGCACCAAGTCACGCACTTTTTGCGGCAGTATCTTATCCGCCAGTTTCTTCTTCTTCTTCGACGTGGAATGTGAAAAATCACTGTTCCAAACATACCTAAGTGAGTTTACGTAGAAACCACAGATATAAAAATCAACAACAGTTTTCAAATATTTCACAGACTTGCGTTCCTTTTTAGCTAATAATATAATAAAACAAATCTCTGGAAATAAATCAACTTCGGAACCAAATATAACGATTGTAACGCATAAAAAGACTATTTACGCTTTTTGTTGTGACATAGGTATGCGTTGATCTGCGCTCCTTTTTCCAACCGGTGGAGTTGGCATAGGTCCTTGCCGCATATTGGTATAAGGCTGATTAGTTCTCATGATGCCTGCTGGCCCAGGACCTGTGCTACCCATTTGTGGTGGAGGAGTAAATCCAGATCTCTGCTGCATCTGAGAAATGCAAAGAATGCATAAAGGGAAAGGTACAATAGGTGCAAGAATTATATTATTAAATTCTAGCGTATATTAAAAAAAAACATTTTCTAACTCTCTAAGTATATAATATTTAAGGAATTTATGTTTACGGGAAAGTTTGGTCCAGAGTACTGGCGCAAGCTAGGTGGAACGGAAGATGCTGGGTATCGTTGTGGTGGTGGAGGCGGTCCGTTGTTCCCCGTATTAGGTACAGGAAATCTCTGCGCCATCTTGCTGTGCTAGTGATCTGGTGTTGGGCATTTAAACTTTAACAACATCCCAAAGAATTTGGGTAGTGATGCACATAATTGAAATAGTTTAGTTTCACGAAACAACCATGTACACCCTGATAGTACTATCTTTGGTTTTGAGAGTATTATTATAAAGAGGCAACCATAACCTTGCACTAATAAACTGCATGTCACTAACGCCTAGCTAGGTTCATATTTCTGTGTTTCGATTTACGCAGGATCTTGAGCAACAAGACACCGTTATGGAGAATGCGCGAAGAATATCAGAGTACTAGGGAAAATTTTAACCGGCTAAATTAGTAGTTCAATGGCCACATAGTGAGATACTTCGCATTTAAGATACCTGGAAAATCAGAATATCAAAGTTTCATGATTATCCTTGATAATACCAGGGTAGCGAGTTGCCAAATAGTTTTGTAACCGATATATTCGTGTTAAAATGTCAAAAAACAACCCACACCTTCCAATCTCTATTCCACTTCCTTTCACTTCTCTTTAGAGTATGATGCCACCTGGGATAAATTAAATACAAGATGATGCACGAAGCCAAACATTCGAGGCGCTATCTTACGAAAAATTGTTGAAATAATTTGTATCTGCCAATCATTTATTAATTTATAGGCAGATCCACCGCAAGCACATAGAATAGATGTACACAAGGAATCAATAATTTGTTCCTGGACCCCAAGGGGAGCAAGGAGACCTAAAAATATGACCGTGACGATATCAAGCGGCAATGACCAATTGATCCAGATTTAGACTATGAACAACACGCGCGCAATTTACAAACTGCGCTTAAATTTATAATCATGCTCGGTATAATATATATTGATATATATTGCTGCATTGTTCACAAAAACTGGCGAATATGATATTACTAAATCTAATATAAGTTATTGGCTGCATAAGGAGATGGAAAATGTGGGTATTAGCTTTAATCATTGAATAAATGTCCTTCGAGAAGTTATATTAGAAGAGTTATATTAAGCTCTATAATTTTGTATTTCCACGTTTCTATGAATAATACAATTAAATATGTCAATGTGTATTGTAAAAACCATAATTACACATTCTGCGCAGTTTGTAAATAGCGCGCATGTCGATCACAGAGTCTACAAATCTGGGCTGATTGGCCCTAGTCGCCCGACACCGCCACGATCGTATTCTAGCTTCTTCTTGCCCCCCTTCAGGGGTCGTGGAACAAATTATTGATTCGGTCTGTACAGACGCACCTATTAATTTATTCCTGTACCCCTGAAGCGGGGCAAGGAGAAGCTGGAATGCGATCGTGGAGGTGCCAAGTGGCAGAGACCGGCTAGACCTGGTTTACCGATTCTACGCTCAATATGCGCGCGATTTACAAGTTGCGGAGAAACTTATAATTATGTTCGGCGTAATACTTATTGATATATATTGTTGCATTATTAATAGGAACTTTTCGAAAGACATTTTTTCAACGTTTAAAGCTAATACTCTCATTTTCCATCTCCTTATACTGCCAATAACTTGTGCGCTAAAGTGTGTTTAAATTTACAATCATGCCCGGTATAATATATATTGATATATATATTGCTGCATTGTTCATAAAAACTGGTGAATATGATATTACAAAATCTAATATAAGTTATTGGCGATATAAGGAGATGGAACATGTGGGTATTAGCTTTAAACATTAAATAAATGTCCTTCGAGAAAAACTTTTGTATCTTAGTTACTTTGTATATCTTCCTAATATCAGTTGCTTCGCCAGTTACTCCAACGAAGCAACTAAGATGCAAAAGTTTCTTCTCGAAGGACATTTTTTCAACGTTTAAAGCTAATACCGTCATTTTCCATCTCCTTATGCAGCCAATAACTTATATTAGATTTAGTAATATCATATTCGCCAATTTTGAACAATGCTACAATATACATCAATATGTATTACACCGACCATGATTATAAGTTTCTGCGCAGTTTGTAAATCGCGCGCATATTGAGCATAGAATCGATAAACCAGGCCAGACGGTGCCTGCCACTTGACACCTCCACGATCGCATTCCAGCTTCTTCTTGCACCCCTTCAGGGGTCCAGGAACAAATTATTGATTCGGTGTGTATTTCAGGGGTCGAGGAACAAATTAATGAGCCCGTCTGTACTAACAAACTCACTCCTTCTGTATCACAAAATTTGTAAATTATACTGAAAACTTGTCATTAAACAAAATTATTGTTAGTTAACGATACAATTTATAAATACGGCAGTAGTTTTAAAGAAAACATATATTGCTGCACATTTTGTTATGTTGGGGATTCGAGACTATACCGTGCATTTTCTTTTATTCGTTTATACATTATTAACAAAACTCTTGCCATTCAGGCTACATATTATGAAAATAGGAGGTATAATTATCAGAATCCACATCTATGGAGGTTATGGACAAGTCGCCGGTATTACATGGTATCGTAGGTATATTAGAGCCTTGAATCGTAAAGCCATGATAATCCTCTGAGTTGGATGCAGTATCGGGCAACAGCGAGCTTGACGCTTGATGCTCGTAAGCCCGAGGCAGCATGCTAGAGAAGTCACTCTGTGTGTCTACGCTTACGAGACTCGCCTCATCCTCTGCTTTGCTCACATCGAAATTGTCATCACCCATAAAAGATGGGAAATCGAATGTCGGTGATGGAGTGATAGACTCTACGATCAGCGAAGTCCTCAAGTCATTGGTCTGTACCTCTTCACTTGCTGGCTGCGGACAAACCTGCAAATAACTTTGGTAACATCCATAGTTAATCAGATACATGGTTGTCATACCTGTGGAACAATTGGTGGTGGCAGCTGATAGCTCTCCAGGTCCTCGCAATCTAGATTAGTTGGCAGCCTCTGACTTTGTGTGATCAACAATGGTGTCTTGCTAATCACTGCATTGACCTCTACCTCTACATTCTCCTTGAATTTGAGCATCCTATCCTTTATCTCCATTACCTCCTTAGCTATGTCCTCGTTCTTTGTTTTCATCTCATTCAGTAGTGTTATATCCTCGCACATCATATGTAAACTCTGAAGTGGTTAGTTCATAACAATGAGATTCTTGTAAATAAGAATACAATATCATGTTATAGTCACCTCACATATCATAAGGGCTGACTCCCAGGTGTTAGCAGGAACACACTCCCCAGACATGTAAGCATTGAAGTCCTTTTCGTCCATATTTAGAGACTCGGCGGTTAAGTTTTCAATGAAGCAAACTGCACAACACTGTATATCCAGGAGTTTTACACAAGAAACAGCATGGAGCCGACTGTGAGTAATATGGTTATTTTGTTTTTTACCAAGTTTGTGAAGTAGTAGCCACCTTCGCCTGTCAGTAATCTGCTTGCATTGCAAAACCTTGTGACAAAATTGATGTTGCTTTTAAGTCTTGCTGGATTCGCCTTGAGAACAATGAATATGAGAGCCGGAAGGAACTCATCCGCTGACGCAGGACCACCCACAGACTGCTGTAGCAATAGAAATATATTTCTACAGCAGTAGACAACACAGCTCAGTTTTTCCTGTGGTGCCTTTGCAGAGTCCATGTTGAGGAGATCTGAAATAGAGCTGCATGAAGAAAGTAAAGATAATTAAAGCAAGCGCATACCTGTTATAGAAGTATAAACCAGCTCCCTAACCTCTGCACTGGTCTCATGGATTCTGCACTCTAGGTTCTTTCCACTCACCCAATTCAGTTGGCGTATTCTGCCACAAAATAAACGTAGTTACCTCATTATTGTTAGATGTGTAATTTAGTACAAACCTCTTCTGAATGGCAAGATCCTTCTCTTCATCAGTCGTGAAAGGAGGACAAAACAAGATTCTATACAGTAATGTCATTGCATACCTCTCCACATAGTCCAATAATCTCTCTTTAATATCTGCCGGAACATCTGAAAGACATGAACCAATGAAGCACTTCTTTAATTATATAATTCTTTCTTTGGACAACCTTCTGTACCTGCATACTTCGTGCTGTTCTTCAAACGCTTTGCAAAGACCTGGTAAAAGGTCTGCGTGATCTCTGAGAGCTCCTCTATCCTCTTCACATCTTTGTTCTGTAGAATATCTATCACGAACGAATGGATGCATTTGCGGACATCCTTTTCAATTGGAGTTTTTGCTATTGTTGTTATCAAGTCACGGTTTTCTGCCTTGACCTTATCCAGGTCCGGATTATCTTTGGTAAGTTCGTAGAGCAATTCCTGGTATCCTTGTGCTTTTGAACCAATGTATATTATCTATAATTTCATTAAATCACGGAGAACGTTTATAATCAAGTTGTACCTTTAGCAATGGGCTTGCGGAAGGAAATATTCAACAACTTGTACTTCTTCTCCTGTTGAACTTTCTTCTCCTCGTACCTATGAGAGCTGCTTGTCACAGCTCGACCAAAGGTATCTCTACATAAATGTTAAAATCACTTAGCATAGGATCTAATAATGAACGTACGCTTTGGAACTTGCGGAAAATAAAGGGACATTACATATCTGTATTTTGAACGTAAAGAGAGTGTTCAGCCTGAGCCCGCTGCCGCTGAAGATGCTCTCTATGACACTTGCTACAGTAACCCTGCCACTCGGCGTTCCCATAAAAGCCACATCCATTCTTGCATTTCAGATCCGCCTCATCAATGCGAAGTGTGGGCGTCTTGGTAGAGTACATTTTTCTCCGTTTCTGGAAGATCCTGGTAAATTACATTTCATTTGATTTTGCACCACACTATGTCAATAACAGCTGATTGTTCTACTAGCGTTATCTATCAGGAAACGACAGAACTTCTAGTTAAAGTTGGCAGCGCTGCACTAGCATCGTACTCCCGCCCTCTGCCTTTTTCCTTTTCAACAGTCAAGGAAACCTATTCAAGATGGTCAGTGAATTGTGGTTTATCAAAATCAAAATTTATTTCATGCATCTTCACGCTCAACGAGTCAATTGAACATAAATGCAGCTTTTGTCTCTCATGAAAAATACTATGAATAATATTTTTGAGCAATACTGTATTAAACAAGTTCTTGCTATATATAACCTCAAAGTTATTAAAAACATTGTACCGGATTGATGAATGTATTTCAAGTTCAAACTTTAAAAAATATATTGGAGATTACAATTTTATATTTAACTGTTAATGATTTATTATTTCTTACCTAATTAGTTTAAAAGGCAGTTTCAGTTTTGTAGGTTATATATGAGCAGAATATAAAACATGTGTTTAATGTTCTAGGGTAAGGTTAAATGTTCTGAATTGCGGAACAAGGACAAGAAGGACCTGCTGAAGCAGCTCGAGGACTTGAAGACAGAACTCACCAATCTCAGAGTTTCCAAGGTCACTGGAGGTGCTGCTTCTAAGCTTTCCAAAATGTGAGTTATATTCTGTGTAGCATTATTTTCCCCACCTTGCATTACACTGAACTATTATTGACAAGCTATTTACAACATAAACATCAGCCTGAATTCTATGTTTAACAAAAGTTTGTTAATGGTTTATCATTTTATTACTATCAGCTGCGTTGTGAGAAAAGCGATTGCCCGTGTGTACATAATTATGCATCAGAAGCAGAAGGAAAATCTTCGTCTCTTGTACAAAAACAAGAAATACAAGCCCTTGGACCTGAGGCCCAAGAAGACTAGGGCTCTCCGCAGGATCCTCACACCTCATCAAGCCAACAAAAAGACTCTAAAGGAATTGCGGAAACTATCCACATTCCCTTTCAGGAAATACGCTCTAAAGGTGTAATAAGCGTCTGCTTTAATATATGCGATAAATAAAATTTTTTTAAAAACCATCATATATACCCTACTTTATCCTATTTTACTAGAGCAGTGTCAACCTGATTTGTGTGAAAAAGTGTCACAGTAAAGTAAGATGAGCATGTAGGAATTTTCCATGTTTATTTACCAATACAAAAGTTTTTAAATATAACATCCAATATCTCTTCATTACTCACATGCCCAGTTATCATTCCCAGCTCTTGCATTGCCCTTCGTATTTGCTCTACTGCAATTGCTATGTCATATTGATCATTCGCGCTCATTTTAAGATATGTGTGAAGATACTCTAAGCAATGATTTAAATGATCTCTATACCTTCTTTGACTTATTACTGGGTTTTCTTGTGTAGGCATACCACATCTGAAAAAACATGTTAAAATATAAATATGTTGAAATCTACCTTTTTGTTAGTATTATCACTCAATATAAACATACATTTCCTCCAGTTGTATGGTTAGCTTTTCCAGCACTTCTCGCAAACCATCCTCTGTCTTACAAGACATTCCTATCATTCCTTTACTTTCTAAAAGCTTCTTCTGCTCTTTGCATAACAGATCAATTTTATTTCCTAAACTAATAAAACTCCTACCCTTCGCAAAAATTAAATCATCTATTTCCAACTGACTCACATAATGTTCCAAATAATCATTGTAATTTTTACCACTATTTATACATTTATGTGCATCAAAAACAAGAAGGATTAGGTCAGAATATTCTGCGTATGCTCTAGCTCTTTTGATTCCCTCTATTTCTACCACGTTCTTGGTTTTTTTTGAGATTCCAGCAGTGTCAGCAAGTATTAAAGGATATCCAGATATATTCACTACTGTTTCTACAATGTCTCTAGTTGTACCAGCAAGAGGTGCAACTATTGCTACTTGTCGTTGAACCAAACGGTTCAGAAAACTACTCTTGCCCACATTAGGCTCCCCAAGAATCACAGTTTTCACTCCATTCCTCAAAACCTCACCCTTCCTGCTATCCACCAAGTGAACTTCAATATCCTTGATCAATTCTTTTATTATAACTTCACAGTTTCCTAAGATGTTGGAACTCAAATTATCTTCCTCACTAAAATCCACGTAAGCCTCCAGCATAGCTATACAGGACAGCAGGTTATTACGCCATCCATTGTATAACTTGCTCAGTTGACCGCTAGCCTGAAACAATGCCTGCTTCCTCTGCTGCTCTGTTTCTGCATGAATCAGGTCTGCCAGACCCTCCACCTCCGTTAAATCTAATTTATTGTTGTAGAATGCCCTTCTAGTGAACTCACCGGCAGACGCCGGTATTAGATTCAGACTAGAAAGAGACTCCATCAAACTGGCCAAGATAGCAGGGCCTCCATGCACTTGGAACTCCACACAGTCTTCCCCCGTGAAGGATCGTGGACCTAAAATATTGATCTTTGGGGTCTACAAACAAATCTAAACACAATTGGGTAAACCTACCAGGAAACCAAAGACACAACCCTTTGTCTATGATTTCATCTGTGTTTGGTTTGTAAATCTTGCGTAGATAGACTCTTCGCGGTTCTGGTTTTGCAATTTTAGCCATACTATAAAGAATCTTTAACGATTCGGGTCCCGACACTCTGACCACCGCCACTCCACATTTTCCAAAACCTGAGGACAATTTTATTTACAACATTTTTTGGCTGCGTGTTATGTATTCATAAATTTGGCATAATGACCTGATGACAATGCATAAATAGTGGACCTCGCGTTCCTTTCGTAGTGATTCAGATTTGCGGTTAGGTCGACCACTGTAGAATGCACACTAGACAGAGTGCCTCCTTTCTTCCACATTTTTTTGACAAAAAACCTGGAAAACATTAGAATCTATCGCCCTAAATATGTTTATTAGTATTGCTCTATTTAATTACAAACGTAAATGTGCTACTGCTTCTATAATACGGAGCCGCGTAATATCGCGAAGAAAATTTTAGGTTAGCTATGTAAGTGGTGTTATCATTCAAAAATGCATTTAAAATTTGGCTTATTTATGTAAGTCTTTTACGTCATCAACTGCATTTACAACAATGATATAATAGTTTAATCTAACTTGTGAGGCACATAAAAACGTCTAAAGGTTAAATTATAAAAGTGTTGGTATATCAAACGCAAATAGTAATAGTATAGAACTACGTATCAAAAGAAAGTGCATCATGACAGATTTCTCCAAGAATCTAGTGCCTAGCAAAGACATCCAGAACAGGTGCAGTCAATGGGTAGCATGCCAAGAAGAGTCTCTTCAAACAGAGGTAGAATCCTTCAAAAGAAAAATGCAACTTGAAGTGGACGACTACTATAACACAGATTCTGAGTTCACTTCAATCTCAGAATGTGGTAGCAAGAAGCGGCGCCTAGGTGTACAGCTTAAAGATGAAATCCTTCACTTGAAATGTGATTGGAAGAATTGTGCATTCACAAGCAACTATATGGAAGCCTTTGTAAAGCATGTGTCAGATCATATGCCAGACCTCAAGACCAAGGTAAAGGAAAATGATGAAGAAGTTTATGTATGTCAATGGGATGCGTGTCTTTATGAAACTCGATTGTCAGACGAAATCACCAGGCATGTTAACTATCATTCGTACCATACCAAGCTGATGTGCATTGGCTCCAACGTCCGTGGCAGAGTGAAACTGCCGGTATGTAGAAAGAGAGACACTGCATTTTAAGGGAGAAAATAATGTCGATCCTGGAATTTGTCAGAGGTGTTACAGGGATCTGGACTGGAAAAGTATCGTCGATGTAACTTCTCCACATATCTGTAGATGGGAGGAGTGCTTAAAGGTCTCTAACAATTATCAGATGTATCTCTATCATGTGACTGCACACGTGGACGTTGGTCCACGTGGAAATAAGATAAATGGAGGAGTGGAATGCAAGTGGACTGGCTGCAAGAACAAGTATCCGAGTGTATACAAGCTCAGAGAACACGTCCGATGCCACACAAAGGAGAAGATTGTGGCTTGTCCCAACTGTGGGGCCACCTTTGCATCTAATACTAAGTTTCATGTACATTGCAAGCGTCAGATATCTATTGATGGTAAGAAGCCAGTACAGTCAACATACATTCCCAATTAGAGATTTGACATCCCCTTTTTTCAAGATGTAACAAGAAAGCATCAATTTGTTTACAGTACAAGGCTTTCAGTGTTTCCATTGTTATAAATATTATGCTACAGAGAGCATTCTAAGAGATCATATGAGATTCCACATCTTCCATTACAAATGCACCTTATGTGACATGAGTTGTGAGTCTCCAGCAAGTCTTGCCAAGCATATCAGGTACCGCCACATCTCCAGTAGGACTTTTCCCTGCCAACTATGCTCGCACGCAGCTAAATCACAGCAAGACCTTGACTCTCACATGACGGTACACACCAATGGACCAAACTTCTCCTGCCATTTTGACGGTTGTTCATACACCTGCAAGGGGGCATATACTCTGGATAGGTATCTGATAATGTTTATTATTGTCTTGGAGATTTTATACCATGCCATCACTTATACCCATTACAGACACTTCGAACGCATGCACAGTTTAGAGGTTAGATGGTACTGTTGCCACGAGTGCCCTATAAAGTACAGAAAGAGCCACAGATTGACTAAACACTTAATAGAGACACATGGTCTGCAACTGCCCAGTGGACACAAGCGATTTCAGTATATGCATGACGAAGATGGATGTTATAGGCTCAAAATGGTGAGATACGAAAGTGTTGACGAGGAGAATCCACCATTGGTGCAAGAGGCTAAGCTTCTGGACAAGAAATACAATATGAAGCTAAATCGTTCAGCACTCTTGATGGAAGTAGAGGTACATAGTATGTTTTTGCTACTTTTTTTTCTTTATATTAATAGATTTAAAGAAAGCTTCATCACATCTAAGATTTTAGAACATCTTTGATAGACTGTATGAAAATAGACAATTATTGATTAGATTTTAGAGGACACGGAACAAATGGAGAGCGAACAAGTCTGTCAAACCAAAGCAGTGGATATAGAGCCATGTAAATCCATGCCTGTCATATCCAATATTTTAATCTCAATTGATGAAGTAGATGCAGAGGGCAATATAATACAGAGCAAGATCGTGGAAACTTGCGAAACGAACGAGTTACCGCCATCCGAGGAACCTCCGATGATTCTAACCTGAAAATCATGCCTCGCTAAATTTTCAGCGATTTCGATCTTCTCTACAAACAAGAAATGGAAATAAATATCAAATGTACCTTTTTATTGCCCTACTGGTTTTAAGAGCTCGCACAAAGAAGTAGAAAAGCTTCGGAAAGCGACTAATTGATACCACAGTAAGAAAGGTCTGAAAATACAAACGAACCAGCATAGTAAGTTTCTATTTCTGATTTTATTCAGAGAAGATTATTTCCTCATGATTTTTTTTTAAATGCTTTATGTATCAGAAAGTAATGATATTTTCCGGGACTCCTCAAGAGGAGCGAAAATTTGGAATATGACCGTGTGGAGGTTAAGTGGCAAAGATTAATAACATTAACAAACTCCGAGTTGACTTTGGGGCCCTCCAGTGGAGAAATCGAGAAGCTATGGAGAACGAGCCCGCGCTAACCGAATAGTGCCGTAGCGTGGTCAGTGAGCGCTCGCGCTAATCCCCCACACTTCCGACGTCTCCTTGTACACACCGAATCAATAATTTGTTCCTTGACCCCTGAAGGGGGGCAAGGAGAAGCTGGAATGCGACCGTGGCGGTGTCAAGCGGCTGAGGCCAATTCGTCCAAATTTAGAGACTCTGTCATCGACATACGCGCTATTTACAAACTCCGCAGAAATGCATAATTATCGTTGTTACAATACACATTGGCATATTTAATTGTATTATTCATAGAAACGGGCAAATACAATATTACAAAGCCGAATATAACTTATTGCTAATCCAAGAAGGTGAGAAAAGAACGAATTACCTTTTTAAATTGAAAAAGTGTCCTTTAAGAAGAAACTTTTGCATCAGAATCATTACATATAACGATTTCGTAACATTAATTGCTCAACCAATTGTTCCAATGAAAAATAACTTGTAATTCAGTCAAGAACCGTGTTTTAACTAGTATAGCTAAGCTTATAGCTTTGAAAATAAACAATTAATAATCAGTCCTCGCACAACTACTTGATTTAATCCTTTTAATCGATAAATGTTACCAAATCGTTGTCTGTAATAATACTGATGCAAAAGTTTCTTCTTAAAGGACATTTTTTCAATTTAAAAAGGCAATTCGTGCATTTCTCACCTTCTTGGACTAGCAATAAGTTATATTGGGCTCTGTAATATTGTATTTGCACGTTTGTATGAATAATACAATTAAATATGCCAACGTGGATTATAACAACGATAATTATACATTTCTGTGGAGTTTGTAAATAGCGCGTATGTCAATCACAGAGTCTATAAATCTGGACCAATTGGGCCCAGCCGCCTGACACCGCCACGGTCGCATTCCAGCTTCTCCTTGCCCCCTTTCACGTGTCCGGGAACAAATTATTGATTCGATGTGTACATTAAGAAAAAAAAGTGTATGTGTTTCTTTTTAAAAAAAAAATGAATTGGGTTATTATGGGTATTTTTTATGCATACCTTTTTTATGTTTTTAATGTTTATATTTCCAAAATTACAGCAAAAAAATATAATTTCAATTACATTTATTCGATATTATTCCTTTTAATATATGAACGCTTTTTATTAAGAATTTACATGTATTGATATATACATAATGCCCGCTTAGCGTTCTTCACTCCGGACTTGTGTGGCAAATTCTATCGAAGCGGAGAAACTTGGCAGGGATTGCTCCGGTTTATGTTTTATCGGCAACGTCGCAAAGCAATGTTGCAAACTAAAGCGAGACATATCGAGTGCGAATGAGAGACATTGAGAGCGAGAAAGGCGTGATAAGAGAAAGTGAGATACAGTGAGTACGAGAAAGACGCATCGAGAGCGAGCGAGATATATTGAGGGCGTTAGAGGAGTTGTAAGAGTGACTGAGATATATTGAGACGCCGGGAAGGTGGTGGATTAGCACGGGCGCTCATTGATTACGCTACGGCAGTATTCGCCTAGGTTGGGCTCGTTTTTCGGAGCTTCTTGATTTCTCCACCCGAGGCATCCAAAATAAACTCAGGGTCCGCTAGTGCCTCCTGCGCCTTCTTAATTGTTTTTTTTCAGACCTATAATGCCCTTTTTCAGGGTTAAATGATTCTTTATAGAGCTATGGTACGGTTTTTGTCAGAATCACGATTTGTATTGCATTGGAACAATCGATCAAGCAATTAATGTTACAAGATTGTTATACATATCAATTCTAAAGTAGAAATTTCTTCTTAAAAGGCACTTTTTCAATTTCAAAAGATAATTTATTCTTTTCCCGCCTTCTTCTAATAAATTATATTAGTTTCTGAAATGTTGTGTTTGTACATTTTTATGATACAATTAATTACAATAGTAATATATAATACAACGAAATATCTTAATGTGCATTAGAACCATCATAATTATACAGTGCTGCACAGTTTGCAAATCGCGTCGATCATAGAATTTATAAATCTGGACCATTTGGTTTCCGCCGCTTGACACCGCCACGGTCATACTCCAGATTTTCATTGGCCCTCCGCCACTCTCTCTTGAGAGGCACTAGAACAAATTATTGATTCCTTTTGTACAATAATGCTCGAATAGAGTTTTCTACTGACAATTCTGTGAAGTAAGCCAATATATCGAGTGTGGATGAGACATATTGAGAACGGGAGAGGCGCTAAAAGAGCGAGTGAGATATACAGTCATCTCGACAAGGTGGGGGATTAGCGCGGTGCTCGCTAACCATGCTACGGCACTATTCAGTTGCGACAAGATCGTTTCTCTGAAACTTTTTGATTTTTTCACCTGAGGCCTCCAAAGTCAACTCTGAGTTTGCTAGTGCCTCCTGTGGGTTTTTAAAGTCGAAGAGTCGATGCTTCTGCAGAATTCCAAGGGTTATATTTATTGCGTGTTAATCTGATTAAAAGGATATGGTTGCCACGGAAAAAACTGTGCTACCAGAGGAAAGCGAGCTTAATGTGCAGGAGATCAATGTTAGTTGGCCTGTACTTCAGGCTGCTTCTGTTTACGTAGGAAAGTCGTGCGAATGGCAAAATAACGTGAGTAAATCTGCCCCTACATCTACTCCTTGTCTATTCTTTATCCCTTTCGCAATACCTGCAATTTTCTGATCCTTAAATCCTTCCAAGGTTATATAACATGCAGTTTTTGAGACATAACCTCAAAACTATTAGGAATTTATGCTATGCCGGGACGAGGAGAACGACCCCCGTCGATGTCTGAATGAAGGAAAAAACGTGACAGCGTGCGCATTAAAGGTCTTTCAACAGCTCAAGAAGCACTGCCAGGAGGATTTTAATCGTTATGTCAGATGTTTAGAAAGATCCTCTGGAACGATGGAATTCAAATAGTATGTTAACTCATTTGCATATTGAACACCACCTCAGTTACCAATGAGTGAGAATAAATTTTCTGTCTAAACCATGTCAGTTAGTGATGACTGAAGTATACTCTTCATTCTGGCTGCATCACTCATTAGTGACTGATGAGAAAATGTTTTAACCCTTTTGCTATTTATGGTGACTATAGACACCCTACTTCTAATGCTCGTTTTATACAGACAATGATTATAGTCACTGCATGCTTAATGTTTGCCATATACTGACTGACTACAGTCACCCAACTGTGTACTGTTTGCCTTACAAATAATGTTCAACGACAAATGCATTATCAATGTAAGAAATGTGACGTGGGACTTTGTGTAAACTAGTGCTTTCAAACTTTTCATATTAAATTATATTATCAAATCATATTTTCTAATTGCATTATAAACAAACTTGCCTTTTATCTCTCACACATTAGTTTTTTTGTAATTTATATAATGCATTAATAATTTTCCTCGCATCACTAGACATTAAAAGATACATTCTTTCAGAAGTCAAATTTAATGTGCCTTTATTGGATTTGTCCCGTACCAAGACAGTGCTTCAGCAAGCTGATCCACCATAGCAAAAGGGTTAAATTAAATTCTTTTATCAATATTATTTGTTATCAGAAAAATTATGTTAATGAGTGTTGTTGAAACATTATAAACACATTAATGGTTTTCCTTCACAAATTTCATAGCATATTACCACTTCTTACATTAGCTTTTCTCTTGCAATATTTTACAAATCATGCTGCATTATCTTCATAGTATTGCAATAAGATTCGATAATATACAAAGAATACGTATGCAGAGTATTCTTAGGCTAAGGATGTACAAAGACTACAAGTATACAAGGAATCAACAATTTATTCCATACACCTCAAGGAAAGGGAGATCTTGGAATATGACTGTGGTGGTATCAGATGGCAGGGATGCATTGGTCCAGATTTATGGATTCTATGATCGACGCACATGCGATTTATAAACTGTGCAGAAATGTATAATTATGATTGGTACTATACACATTGATATATTCAATTGTATTATCCATAGAAACGTGCAAACATATTATAGAACCTAATATATTTTATTGCCTGTCCAAGAAGATGGGAAAAGAATTATCTTTTAAAATTGAAAAAATGTCCTTTAAAAAGAAACTTGCATAAGAGTTATATTGTATTACAATTTTGTAACATAAACTAATGGAAAGGATTAAATCAGGTCACATCATGGTATGGATGCTGAATCTATAGCACAGTTTTTGTGAGAAGCACAATTTATTTTATTTTGAAATAATTGGACAAACAATTAATGTTATGAAACTGTTATATGTAATAACTCTGATGCATAGATGTCTGCTTAACAGACATTTTAAAAATAATCCATTCTTCTCCTACTTTCTTATAGTGGCAATAAGTTTATATTAGGTTCTGCAGTGTTCTGTTCACATGTTTATACGAATAATGCACTTAAATAGGTCAATGTATATTATAACAACCATCATTATATATTTGTGTGCAGTTTGTAAATCGTACATCTATTGATCATGGTCTATGAATTTGAACCGATTGGACCATATTCCAAGTTCTACTTGCTCTGCTTTAAAGGTCACAAAACAAACTGTTCATTCCTTGTGCACTGTTACCAAATAGAAAGGTAAGAAAGCTAGGCATAGCACTCAACATGTTAATAAAAAGTGCAAAAATACTAGAATCTTTTGGGGGAACTTGTGCACACTTCAACCAAATTTCGTTAACAGCTGCAGGAAGACGCAAGCTGCACTAGATGATTGTGTACTGAACAAACTGCACATAGAGCGGCCACCATTTGGTTACTTTTGTGAAGCCAAGGTCCATGATACTAGCAGACTGGCACCACCAAAACCGGACCCCCCTTTCTATCCAGACGCAACGCCTGGCTTACCCGAAGATGCACCACTGCCCAGAGCCAGATTTGGAAGCAGATTCCTATGGCAATATTGAGCTGCTCAGTGTGCACTGCTGGCACTGTTACTGTAACATGTTTGTAGCAATAGCGCACTAGCGATAATAAGTCGACAGTGATAATAAATCAAATCGCTTTATTCCATAGAAATTTCTATAGGAAACCATAAGCCGATTCTGTTACTCAGAACTGTAAATTCAGAAGTAAAAAATAAATAGCTTAAATATCAAGTGGAATTCATGTACTAGTGTTTTCTCAGAAGTTTACTGAGGGTCTGCTGATTTCTGTACAATGAACAGGATGATCGTCATCACGAGTACGAACGACAAAAAGGGGTACTACTCCTGCTTCTTTTTTTGGGGTATTGCATGAAAAACATATGTATAATACAGCAAGGAATATGTACATCGACTTAGATAATCGGTCATAGCACTCTGTGATCACGTAATCTCTCCTGTCAGTATCGCTTGTCTGTACAGAAAATACGCTCTCAAAATGCAGAGTATTCTACATCTTGGAATTTCCTGTTAGCTCCAACCGATGTCGTAGCCGACCCAGTGCATACTTGGGGCTAAATGTACTCTTCTACCTTTGTAAAAGAACGTCACAACCCCACGATATCCAGTCCTTGGTACTCCACTCTGGAATAGTACAGTACTTATGTCACTGATAATGCCAAACAGAAACAATGCACATTTAACGTGTAGTAATTACCCTGAAGTCATCCATTAATCCAAACATCCTGGCAGTATTTTTGTATGACTGACGTGTGTAGTACGGAATTCTTACAGCACCGGCAGTTATGATGTTCCCATTCTTCAGCTCTGAGTAGCTTACCACTGTCGAGTGATAGACGTCGTATACGAAGGATATGTCGTAATTGTCCTGGAATCAGAAACTGTCATCAGCTTCTTATTCCAAACATGAGCCAGGGTCTTCTTACCTTCAACAAATATGTCAGGTTCATTTTGGTGAACTGTACATACTTCTCATTGAGCTTGATGAACTTCAGGTGCCTCTCATAGAACAATCCACTATGGGTGATAATTAAAGGTTAAGTTCAGATTTTTGAGAACTTGAATTAACGAAACTAGGAAGTTAAATTACTTACTTGCTTACTCCATTCTTTCCAAATGTCCTTGTTCTGGATATCTCTGGGCGTATGCAGGCTCTATTCTTTCTCTGCTCCGGTTGTCTTATCCAATCATCCCAGTAGCTATGAAAGATACTCTTAAAACTAATCGTTCTCTATACATTCTAATAAACGCACAAGTATCTTACTTACGATTGAGGCCATTTTGGAGAGAGCTCCAGCCATAGTCGCCGAGTAAGCATCCATCCTAACCCTGGGAAGAAGTCTGTGCGGTAGAGCAACTCCGGCACGTTCTCGTCCACTAATTCAGACTTTCCATTGTCATTCCAGGCTGACACGCACCACAAAGAACTATCTAATACCAACAATGGATATGTGCCAAGGAAATATTCGAAGAAATCTGGAGCCACGTCTAAGTCGTCTAAACACAGTTGTCAAACACAATGATACATTTGATATAGGGAATTTATGACGCACAATCACTATGTACGCACCTTCAACAATAATTACGGTTTCGTACTTAAGGTTAAAAAACACGTAGTTTAGTGCCCAGCCATAGTGTCGAGCAATCTTAAAATATCCTTTGAATTTCTTCTCCTTTGGTGGTATTTTAATGTCAGACTGATCTGGTTGCTGGAACATTGCCTTCGAGTTATCACCACTTGCTGCAATATTTCATGATTTGTACGTACTCGTATGTGCAGCACTTGATCCTTGTATCCAGCAATGACATCGGCGGTGGGCTGGTGATCACAGTCCTGTGAAACGACTATAGGAAATTGCTCGGCACTGGGCCTTAGCCGAATCAATTGATCCAAGCATCTATCCACAGTGACACGGTCACAGGAAAAAACAAGAACCACGATTATTGGAGACCCATCTGGCAATTTACTTCTTGTAGGAGTATTGAGAAAAGAGTCATGATTCAAAGTTTGAGGAAGGTCCCATTTTGAGGTTTGCTTATTCGTAGCCTCCTTCCAATCCTCCTTACTCTCTCTGGCCTTATTGGTGTTTTCAGATTTAATTTCCTGTGCATCTTTTTGTACTGATTTGAGAGCCTTTGCCTCCTCTTGTCCTGAAAAGAACCATAAAGCTGAATTAACACATCTATGTATATGTATTGAAGAGAGAAGCACGGATGGATGCTTATTCTTACGTTCTTTTTCCACTTGGATATCCTGCAAAAGTTTCTGATTCACAGCGATCTCTTGTTTCACACGTTGCTCTAATTTTTCAATCTGGTCTGACAGTTTATTCTGAAGTAAGTAGTAAAGAGAAAAAATGTATTATATCAATAGTATATGAAAAAGGATTTAAAGCAGGAGATCTATGATGATACTCACGGTATCTCGTTTTTTGCTGACAGGTTGATCCAGTATCAAAAAGTAAGTAATTACACCCCATAAGATAAGAGAGCCGAAGATAAGACTAACTGACCTGTTTCGCATGGCAGAACCGGATGTCACCTCGTCTAGAAAGCCATATCTATTTATTAAAACATTCTCCCAATTCCCTTAATTTCATAATTATCCTAAGCTCGAAATATTCAATGTCAATCTGAGTGGTATGGATGTGAACATCAGTCTTGACAGAGTAGAATATAAAAAGAATGCTTAATTCATAGCGATTTTACATCTCTATGTAGTTAAAAGAAAGCTGAATGTCGATAAACCGATAAAGGGCAAAATATCGGCGGAATACTCTAGAGACAGTAAATATGCAGCTTCCGCACATAAAAAAAAGGTTACTTACCATTCTGATGTTTTAACTTTGATACTTTCTTGCCTTTTTTATACAACAAAAGTCATTGTGATATTCAGCAGGAATTATACTAATTAGTCCATGTTCGCCAGGGTTTAATTCAGCCGACAAATAGAAAATATTTTAATTAAAAAAATGTATCCTTCAATAAACTCAACCTCCTAATACTAGGGTTACGGACTGACTGACGATGCTGATGATCCATGAATTAGTTACCTGGTACTAGGGGGCTAAACCAATGAGAAACTCAAAACAGGTAAATACAAAGTTCCGATACCGTCCCAATAGATGACACTTTATCAATATTATGTCAGTATCACATGATTACATATATAAAAAGAAATTATTATATAAGAAAAAAGCTATAAAACAATAACCCTTTAATCGTCCATGGCTATATATAATTAAATATGTCAGTGTGTATTATAATGAACATAATTATAATTTCGGCAAAATTTGTAATTCGCACGGAAAACGATACTAGGGTCTTTAAATCAGGACCAGGTGGTCCTTGTTGCTGGAGACCGCCGCGGTCATATTCTAAGTTCTCGCTTGCTGGGTCAACGAACAAACAATTAATTTCCTGTGTAGTAAAGCTACAACGATAGTAGAAAGAGGTTCGAATATTCATGCGGGATACCAGAGTTTGAATTCTGCTCATCATCTATCATTTTCTTCAGACGATATGTACACACTGAATCAATAATTGGTTCCATGACCCTTACAGGGGGGCAAGGAGAAGCTGGAATGCGATCGTGGAGGTGTCAAGTGGCAGGGAACGGCTGGACCTAGTTTACCGACTCTACGCTCGATATGCGCGCAATTTACAAATTGCGGAGAAACTTATAATTATGTTCGGTGTAATACTTATTGATATATATTGTTGCATTATTAATAGGAACTTTTCGAAAGACATTTTTTCAATGTTTAAAGCTAATACTCTCATTTTCCATCTCCTTATACTGCCAATAACTTATATTAGGTTTTGTAATATCATCTTCGCCAGTTTCTCTTAACAATGCAACAATATATATCAATGTAAAATGCAAAAGATGCAAAAGTTTCTTCTTAAAGGATATTTTTTCAATTTAAAAAGGCAATTCGTGCATTTCTCACCTTCTTGGACTAGCAATAAGTTATATTCGGCTTTGTAATATTGTATTTGCTCGTTTCTATGAATAATACAATTAAATATGCCAACGTGTATTGTAACAACGATAATTATGCATTTCTGCGGAGTTTGTACATAGCGCGTATGTCGATCACAGAGTCTATAAATTTGGACGAATTGGCCCCAGCCGCCTGACACCGCCACGGTCGCATTCCAGCTTCTCCTTGTCGCCCTTCAGGGGTCCCGGAACAAATTATTGATTCAGTCTGTACACCGAACATGATTATAAATTTCTCTGCAATTTGTAAATCACGCGCATATAGAGCGTAGAGTCGGTAAAGTAGCTTCTCCTTGCCCCCCTTCAGCGGTTAGGGAACAAATTAATGGGTCCGTTTGCATTTGTCTCATGTTTGAGAGGAGACATGGTTTGGTATGCGGACGAAGAAGTAATATCTTTAAAAGTGTCCGAAAAGGTATAGTCAGAATTGCTGAATTGGCTCAGGGGAGTTTAAGGGGTTAGGAGTAGTCAGCGATGCAAAAAAATGACTATTTTAAGTAATTTTTTTCTTACAGTAGTTCAATTTATTTTATAAAATAATTATTACTAAGTTATCATATTATGTTTTAAGATTATTTGACAAAAATTAAAAACGAAAAAATGTTATTGTAGACAAAGTTATTGCCATATTTGTTAGACCCCATGCCACCAATCGTGTTTTGCAGTACCATCATAATATTTTACTGGTTCATCTAAAATCAATGAAACAAAAAAATAATACTTTAAGAAAATCGATTTTTTGATATATCCTGACTATTCTTAACCCCTTAAAGCGAATGCGATAAAAGGCAGAGCCAGTAATTTAAAAATCTTTACGGAGATGGCGTTTGTTACTCATTAATGTTTATAAAAGGGACTTATAGTATGCCGAAAATTACTTTGCGATCAATTTATGATTGTGAGTATTCGAGTTTTATCGCGACAGCGAAACATGTTTGGTTAGAGGGTCGATCGCTTGCTTTGTTGAGCAGTGGTTTTCATTTTGTGGTTAACCGAGAACTCATTGGTACACACTGAATCATTAATTTGTTCCCGGATCCCTGATTCAGGGCAGTGATGCCAGGACATGGGATTTTTTCCCACGTGACAGCGTTTGTGCGCATGCGCATGCGACGTCACAGCTCGACGGCGATTGTTTCCATGGACGTATCTATGTGCAACAGTAGATATGTGTAAGGGGCCCTAATTTCTATCGTATTTCAATTGTCACGGGGGTCTAATGATACCCCATATTTGAGTAAAGTATATACGTTACTGAGAATTAGGTAGGGCACAAGAGTGGGAAACATCTCACGTCCTGGCATCACTGATTCAGGGGCCCTGAATGGGAATAAGAAAAAGTTGAAATACGACTGCGGCGGTGTCAGGTGGTTGTGACTGATTGGCTCACATTTGTAGACTATGATCCACACGCGTGCTATTATGGTTTATTATAATACACATTGACATATGTAATTGTATTATTCATACAAACGTGCAAACACAACATTATAGAGTCTAATGTATCTTATTGCTAGTCTAAGAAGGCGGGAAAAGAAACATCTTTTACAATTGGAAAAATGTCCTTTAGAAGAAACTTTTACATCAGAACTATTACTTATAACGATTTTGTAACATTAATTGCTTGACTAACTGTTCCAATGCAAAATAAATTTTAGTTCAGTAAAAACCGTGCCATAACCTTGAAAAGAACTATTCTACAACTTTGAAAAAGTGCATTATAGCTCTGAAAAGCAGCAATTAGTAATCAGTTGTTACCCAGCTATTTGATTTAATCCATTTAATCAATAAATGTCAAAATCATTATACATAAAACTCTGATGCAAGAGTGTCTCCTTGAAGGATATTTTTTCAATTTTAGAAGATAATTTGTTCTTTTCCCATCTGCTTGGACTAGCAATAAGTTACATTAGGCTCTATGATGTTGTATTTGCATATTTCTATGAATAATACAATTAAATATGTCAATGTGTATTGCAACAATGATAATTATACATTTCTGCGTAGTTTGTACATAGTGCGCATGTCGATCATAGGGTCTATAAATCTGGACCAATTGACAACAGCCATTTAACACCACCACGGTTCTATTCGAACTTCTGTTTACTCCCCTTCAAGGGTCGGGGAACAAATGAATGATTCACTGTGCATGTTTATGAAAAATTTTCTAGTCAGTTATCCAAGGATGAGTGTTTGTTACACGGGTAGATATGCTGGGTTGATGGAGAATGAGATATTTGTGGGATGTAGTTAAGTTGTTGCACGTTTGACAAGAGAGTATGTGGATAAGAGTCTAGTGATGAAGAAATCAATGGTGGGTAATTGTGTGCGCAAAGTGTGATAGGTAATGTCATCAGGGTGGATAATTTTGCACAGAGTTGAGATTAAGTATTTGTGGAGGATTTTCCATTTTTTATTGTATTAGAAGTTGCTGGCATGATGAGTTATGTTCCAGTCTCCATCGATTAAAAACAGCGATCCTACGTGTGTAACATGCACGTCCCTGTACATTTGACACAGGCATGAAACCGACTAACATTAATCTCAAAATATAAAGTATCGATGACTTTACAATTTTTTATAATTCTGTTCCTTTTTAGATTTCCTTCTACACATATTTTACTTATCCTGAACTATGTAAAAAAAATCATTTCTTTGGATATTATTGCATGCAAGTCGTTTTAACATGTGCATATTATTTATTTGCAATTGTACATTTATATATACAATAATGCCCGTTTAGTGTTCTTCAATCCGGATTCGTGCAGTAAATTCTATTGCAAGAGACAAGCTTGGCAAGGATTACTTGGGCTTAGATTTCATTTGCACATTGCAAGGCACCGTTGTAAAGCAGAGCGAGGCATATCGATTGAGAATGTGACACTAATGTGGAACTATTGACAACAGGCCTTAGATTGGTAGTGACACCGGTTAGTGTTGCGAGTAAAGCTGTAAACAAATGTCAGTGACAGAACCTACCAACACCAAGAAATGAATCTTTTTATTTTTAAATTTATTTTTGAGACCAACTGCTAAGGTCATTTGGCCTAGGACTTATTGCTTAAGGTAGGTTCTGAACCATCAGAGTTACAGTATACATATTACATGGGAAAACCACAGATGATGGATGGGATTCGAACTCGAGTCTCTTGCCTAAAAAATCCAAGCTTCTATCTACTACACACTGAAGCATTTCTTTGTTCCAGGACCCTTGAAGGAGAGCAAGAAGAAGCTGGAATATGACTGTGGAAGTGCCAGGTAAACTGAACTGAACTTGATTTATTGACTCTATAGATATGGGCGCAATTTACATATTAATATATATGTTGTTTACATTGTTCATAGAAACTGGCAAATATAATATTATAGAACCTAATATAAGTTATTGTCAGTATAAGGAGACGGAAAAGGTGGGTGTTATTTTTAAAAATTAAGAAAATGTCCTGCAAGAAGAAATTTTTGCATCTGAGTTGTTTCGTATGTCTTCGTATGTCTAATGTATTTGTACGGCATTGCCACATAGCCATAAGATGCAAATGTTTCTTCTCGAAGGACATTTTTTCAATGTTTAAAGCTAATACCCTCATTTTCCATCTCCTTATACTGCCAATAACTTATATTAGGTTTCGGTAATATCATATTCACCAGTTTTTTATGAAAAATGCTACAATATATATCAATATATATTATACCGGGCATGATTGTAAATTTAAGCGCACTTTAGCGCACAAGTTATTGGCAGTATAAGGAGATGGAAAATGAGAGTATTAGCTGTAAACGTTGAAAAAATGTCTTTCGAAAAGTTCCTATTAATAATGCAACAATATATATCAATAAGTATTACACCGAACATAATTATAAGTTTGTCCGCAACTTGTAAATCGCGCGCATATTGAGCGTAGAATCGGTAAACCAGGTCTAGCCGATTTCTGCCACTTGGCACCTCCATCATGATCGCATTTCCAGGTTCTCCTTGCCTCCCTTCAGGGGTCGAGGAACAAATTAATGGGTCCGTCTGTATCGCCGTCGAGCTGTGACGTTAGCATGCGCATGCGCACGAACGCTCCCACGTGGGAAAAAATCCCACGTCCTGGCATCACTGGTGTGGAGATGGTTTTTTTTTTTTAATTCATTTTTCGGCACCGATTGCTAAGGTCATTTGGCCTAAGACCTACTGTTTAAGGTGGATTCCGAACCACCAGAGCTACGGTATACATATCACATAGAAAAACCAGAGGTGATGGGCGGGATTCGAACTCGGGTCTGCCGCGTGGCAGTCTGAGTCTCTATCCACTAGGCCACCGTAGCTCCATGGACCGGAATGGTTTATGCTACGGTACTCCATTTAAATTTAAACATAAAAAGTTATTCTCAATTTTATCAGTGATCTGTAATAAATTGCCGTGCTTTAATAAAAGACGTGGTTTAAAAAAACTGGTCTCTTACTTATTGCCATCGTTCAGAAAGTAGACGCCTTATGTATTGAGAGTCCTAACCTCTTTCTTTATCGAACAATAACTCTTAAATTGCAGCATCATCATTAACAATTTCATCAATAATTTTCAATATATTGATCAATAAATTTGATGCGTTCTTCAAACGAGGTGAACATAAATTGTCAATGCACTGATTGTCATTCTTCACTTGCCTCACCTTTCAATCTAACAGAAAATTTTCCTCGGGTAGGAAATCAGTAATGAGTATGGCGTGAAGGAAGAAAAAAAATAATTTGTACATATGATTGTTGGTTAGAAAAACATCTATCATCTTTTTATTTATTTATTCTTTATAATAGCTGGTTGGTTGATCAGGACTTCGTAAGTGTCATGATGTAGCTGTACGATTTCCTTTTTCTCGTCACCCAGCTTTGTTAATTTGTAAAAATAATAATTGGTGATTTATCCCTCAATCGCACGATAATCCTCTTCTCCTCCCGTCTAGCCTAACATAAAATCATTGTTGCAGTGGGACACGAGTAATAAGTATGGTGGGAAGAAATAATTTGTATGGATTATTATATGTAGAAAAGAAACAATATTTTAATTAATTAATTTATTATATAACTCTCATTTCTGGTATAGGCAAGATTGGAGCATATTTTTAGGATAGTGGATAGTGAGTAGTAGTTAGGTGGGAAAGAAAGCAATCGGTGAATAGGGAGCAGTGGAAAGTGAGAGTGAAGTGGAATGCTAGGTGGAGGCGCTGAGAGTGGCAAAGTAGAAGTAAGGGAAAAGCGCTGTGTGGCCGGAAAAGGTGAGGCTGGAAGAGATTAGAAAGGCGGGTCAGCAAGGTGAATGAGGGAGCGGAGATGAGAGTTGGCATCAGGGTAGGGGGAGGGGAGAACCGCCAAGATCGGTCCAGACGGACGCGAGGAATGATAGTGGGAAGATGATAGAGGAGTTTGTAAGAAGAGGATATGAAAAGGAGAGCCAAAAAGTGGAAAGGAAAGGGGAGGGGGGCCGCAAAAGAGAAGGACAGACTAGAGCGAAGAGCGGGGACGGGAAAAGGTGAGGGATGTGGGATCTCCGATAAAGAGGGAAGGCTCAAGTAGCACAAGAGACTAATGGAGGAGCTGGTGCTGGAGGTCAAAAGATGAAGGACTAAATGGAGTGAGAGGGAAAAGAGCTAGGAAAAAAGAGAGAGAGGAACTGAAGAAGAAGGTAGGCAAGAAGGAGAATAAGAGAGAGGAAGAGGCTGGGGGTGCATGGAGGTGAGAAAAAGATAGGAGTGCAAGGGAGTAGGATAGCAGCAATAAACTTCTTTTTTTATTCAATTTCTTCGTTCCTTCTCATGTCGGTCCGTGTCTTCACGAAGTAGTACACATGGGGTACGAAATACCTAAAGAAGCATTTAATATTTATTTGATCATTTATATGTATCAATTTCCAGTACTAATTTTAATATATTGCCAATGAAAGTTTTTGGAAGACTCATTGATACTTGTGATAATGGTTTTTCAACATTAAAAATTTATTTTGTTTTTCACCTGAACATTGGTAATTATACTGTGACGTGGACAATGCAGGATAAAAGAGTCCTTTGTAGGATAAAAATATATGTACATTTTTTTGAAACATAAATACTGAAATTTAAACGTACCGAAATTTTTCATCTATTTAGCATTTATCCAGTATAGATTTCTGTGGCATTTGGGAGGTTCTTTGGTTCTAGCAGATTTATAAACGAGAGGAATGCATTTCAAAATTTTTATATTTTTCGGTTTTGGCTGTAGGTTCTAATATATGTTCGTGCCGCAGTAACACACAACAAGATGCATAACAAAAAGTTTAATGATGTAATATTACAAACAAGTTTACACACCATGAAATAAGTTCGCCTTCGAGCGCGTTCAGCACATGACTAATGTTCTTACACCGAAAAGACTCCCTTGTCCTTGATCGCGAAACGAACTCGATCCCAGGCCGGACGATACATTGTTTATCAAACTACGCCGGTATCGCCGGGCTACGAGAACGTAGCGGACGAACGATCGCTGTTCAATAATGGTCGCCACAAGGTGTACGTTTGGCAGCAGTTGATTGTAGACTAGCTTTGCGATTCCACCCTTGCCGCACACACAATTTTCCGTATTCCATTACGCTTTCACACATTTTTTCGCACGCATTTGTCCTTTTCCCTTTATCGCTCTCGATCTCCTTAGATACGCTGCATTAAGACTTTGACACCAAAATATACAAACTTCTGGATGTTCAGACGCCAGTGATTACTTCAGGTATGTGGTTATTTAAGCCTAAATTTGGGCCCTTGTAAATTTATTTATATTACTTTGCAATATCGTTTCCGCATAACAGCTCATACATGAAAGCGGAATATTAGCCAAAAGAGAAGGATGACCGCTGTTCTTGGACGACTCCAGGGACATATCCAGGGAGTAATAAGTCTTGGGAAAGCCTCGCAGAAAGTGTATCCGAGTATTTAGGGGCAATGGAATGAATAAGGAGGGGTGGAAGGGGTGAGAGAAGTGACAAGGGCAGAGAACATGATGAAAGGGTTGGAAAGCTAGAGGGAGGTAGAGAAGGAGATACAGGAGAAAATTGAGATATAATAGAAGAGGTGCGAGAGGTAAACTGAAAAGAATGAAGGTGGTGGAGGGTGATTCTGGTTAGCATGAGCGACACTAAAGAAAAAATGCAGGTGATAAGGAAAGAAGAAGGCGCTGTGGAAGAGGGAATAAAGATAAGAGTTTTTGGGAGAGAGTGAGAGTATGGGCGGTGGTGGTCGTGATGGAGTCGTGAATAGGGGAGAGATGGAATAGGGTTAAAAGGTACCATTAAAAGGAAATCGTTATCTGTAATAACTATGATGCAAAAGTTTCTTCTGAAAGGACATTTTTCCAATTTTAAGAGATATTTTGTGCTTTTCTCACCTTCTTGGATTAGCAATACGTTATATTAGGCTATATAATGTTGTAATTCCATGTCTCTATGAATAATACAATTAAATATGGCAATGTGTATCATAACAACCATAATGATACATTTCTGCGCAGTTTGTAAGTAGCGCATGTATGATCACAGAGTCTAGAAATCTGGTCTAATTGGCCCCAGTCGCCTGATCATGCCATGGTCGCATTCCAGCTTCTCCTTGCCCCCCTTCAGGGGTCGTGGATCAAATTAATAGGTTTGTCTGTACGGATCATGTTTCAAATGGAATAATGTCAATATTTTGGATATGGACTATAGAAAAAGACTGATTTCAGAAATGCTTCATATAAAAACAACTGATTACATTTTGAACTCTCAACTTGATACGGATAGTATTTCTAACACGTACGATCCATTATTAGAATCGCTGAGGAAAAAAAACATCTAATTTATTGTTACATACATGCATATTTGATCCTCATTATAACCAGTTTCATTCTGTAATTAATTCAGTTTTTTCTTTTTAGTATCCGTATTGACGGATCTTTATGTATTGTTTTAGACTGTCTACACCATTTCTATCTTGGCAGTTATATGTCACCATCTCAACATTGTATGTCACCTGTAAAAGTAGAAGGTTTTCTTTTCCACCTCTCCCTTTTTGCATAATATTATTCTTGTGCATGATGTGTTTGGAGGTTTGTTTGTGACGGTATCCTCGACGATCAGTGGAAAGTGGGGGTCACTATCATAATTAGCACTCCTTTTCTTCTTTTCACATTATAAATTGCAAAAATTATTGTATAATAGATATGGTTTTTGCCTGACTATTGTATAATACCTTGTACAAAAATTAGTTCTGTTAGACTCCATTTTAACTAACAACACTTCTACTCCTATCATGACCAAGTTAGGATGTAGGATGTCGATATAGCAAATTTTTCTTTTCCTTTTTCATGTATATATCCGTTTATATAATATCAAAAAAATCAATTTAATTTTATGACTAATTGTGTTCCATGGCTGCACCTTATTTCATGTAAGTAATATTTTCAGTATTAGTTACCATTGAAATAATAAGAATTTATTCTCTATTTAGCTAAGATACGGTGCTGAACCTTGTTACTTCTACCTTGCTGTTATAACCATATACGTTCTTTGTTCTATGTACATTGATATACTTGAATTTTATTTAAGATATATACTCTATTGACTCCCAAAGATATTTCAACACTTATTCCTATAATTTTTACTGGTTTATTGTTTTTTCATTGTGTTTATGATAGCATTTTATTTCTATGTAGTCAATAAAGTTCTTTCTGAGGAGAGCCATGGATTAGTGGACCAAAATGTAAAAAGGTTTTCGTTTACTTCTATACCTACATACCCAAAGGAAGATAAAAAAGCAAGAAATTGGAGCTACGGTGGTGTAGTGGATAGAGGCTCAGACTGCCACGCGGCAGACCCGGGTTCGAATCCCGCCCATCACCTCTGGTTTTTCTATGTGATATGTATACCGTAGCTCTGGT